>CAODLS010617841.1:0-17824 GCA_948243855.1 Flueggea neowawraea
ATTTGTTTAAAAATTATTAAAAAAATCTTTGGAATAAAATGTATTATTGGTATTATAGTTAATTATTGAATATAACAAAATTTACAAACCAATTGACAGGATAAAATAACGGATTAAAAATAAAATTTTGAAAAAAAAAAAGAAAACAGGAAACCGAACCGAAACCGAACCGGCGGTTAAACCGGTCAAAACCGGAACCGAACTGAAACTGGACCAAACCGTGAAAACCATGGTTCGGTTCTGGTTCTTATATTTGACAAACCGGAACCGCCGGTTCTGGAACCGGCAACAAGTCTATGCTGATGTGCTTAGGTTTATGTTAAATAGTCCACTTTTAAAAGCCAGGATTACTAAATGGATTTTAGCATTATTTCAATACGATTTAACGTATATCTCGCAAAAATCGGTTAAAGGTCAAGCTTTGGCTAATTTTCTGGCAACCACCCCTTGCTTGATAATGTTGAACTCCTTAACAAAATAATGTTTGTAGACTTACCTCTGTAGAAACTCTATTTTGATGGGTCAAGTACCAAATATGGTCAAGGACTCAAGGTGGCGCTGATCTCTTGTCGAGGTATTCTAATGTAACTAGCTTGTACGATTGATGGTAGTTGTACCTATACTGAGTAGAGTGCAAAGTATTGATAGTCGAACTTGAATTGGCATTGGAATGAAAGATTTTAACTTTGGAAAGATAAAGGGATTCTCAGTATGTCGTCCATCAGATAATAGGAAAGATTGATGTTTAGACCCAGTGCTCGAAGCTTGATTAACTCGAGTACAATCATTACTCATGCGATTAAAAGTAAAGAAGGTTTAACATATTCTTCAGGCGGCCAATTGGGTTGCCAATAAGCTGGCTCAACTAGCAGCACGTGGTCGTATACCTTACACGGAATTGACTCAAGAAGTAATGATCGAAATAAGGAAGCTACTTGATAATAATGAAGGTATGCTCGAGGTCATGCCGTTATCAGTCTTACAACAACCCGAAGACTGGAGAGAGAAGTTAATCAAAGCCTTAACCAATCCTTCCTCTGTTGGGAAAAACTTGTTCAAAAAATAAGTAATAAGGAACTATGTACTCATCAAAGGGGAGTTGTATAAAAAATGGAGTGATGGACTATACCTCCGATGCATTAGAATTGATGAAGCTTTGAAAATTATGGTCGAATCACACTACGGTCTATGCGGATTACATCAGGTCAGAGAAAAGATGGCATGGATAATCCAAAGGAATGTGTTACTTTGGCTTTCTGTTAGACAAGATTGCATTTCAATGGCTAAAGGTTGTAGACAATTTCAATTGCACGGTTATATACCTCTCGTAGCAGCAACCGAGTTCCATTCAATTGTTAAGCCTTGGCCCTTTAGAGTATGGGCAATGGATGCAATTAGGAAAATTCATCCTAAGTCCTCTAAAGGACATTCTTATATATTGGTAGCCACATATTACTTCACGAAGTGGGTTGAGGTGGTCCCTATGAAATCGGTGACCTAAGAAGAGGTTATCAAATTTCTTAAGGAACATATCAAATTTCAGTTCGGTCTGCCTCAGTCAATTATAGTCGATTAGGGAACGACATTCAACGGATCTGAGATTCAGGCTTTTGCTGAAGGACTCGGATTTTATATAGTCAATTCAACTCCTTACTATGCTCAGGTCAATGGGCAAGCCGAGTCTTCGAACAAAATTATTAAAAATAATATTCGAAGAATGATTGAAAGGAATCCTCAAGAATGGACCAATTTACTCCAATCAACTCTATGGGCTCATCTGATTGGCCTCAAGAAAGGGATTGGAACTAGCCTGTATAAACTAACTTATGGTCATAATGCGATATTGCCATGTGAAACAGTGACTCATTTGATGAGAGTAACTTACCAAAATGCGTTCGAGCATGCAAATTATTTGGATTCTATGATAGTCAAGCTTGATTCATTGAATTGGGAACATTTTGAGGCATTGAATTCAATTAAAGTGCAAAATAAGCAGATTGCTTGAGCTTATAACAAACTTGTTAAAGCCCAGAGTTTTAGTAAGGTGATCTCTTTTCGAAGATGACCTTACCAATTGGAAAAAAGGATTACTTATTTGGTAAATAGTCTTCTAATTGCGAAGGATCTTTCCGACTTAAAGAAGTTTATTCGAGTAATGCATACCTATTAAAATCACTCGAAGGTGTCGCACATCAGCGGAGTATTAAAGGTCAATACTTGAAAAATACGTTCCTTCAATTTGGGAAGCAAATAAAGAAATTTAAAATTTAAATTTCTTGAACTATGGAGATTGTATGGGCAATCAGGATTGTAATAAATAACACTGAACTTCCATTTATACATATTTTTACAAATTAAAAATAATTAATCTTATGGAAGTTCCTTCAAAAGCTCCAGGAGATCACGAAGAGTGCCTATAGCCAATGTTCTAGATTTGGTGCATCCATCGGTGACATTCCATCAGTCATCCATGGTCTTGATCGTTGCCTCGAGAGCCGCTTTCTCATGTCATTTTTTTTAGCTTTGCCTCGAAGGTACGGATTTTCTCCTGAGTAGCAAACAGAAGTTGTTGAAGCTTTTTCTCCTTCCGACAAGCTGCCTTGAGCTTATGTCACTCTTGTTGGTTTTCCCAATCCAAAGTATGTACGCGCAATCGAGCGTCCTCGGTAGGAGGATACTTACTATACTAAGGACAGGAAGACTGAAACAAGTCATCCTTGTCGATCCTAGAGGAGCTGTGGGAGCGGATTTCATGGATGGATCAGAGAACCAAGTCGATCGAATCTAACAAATGGCCCTTTAAAGAATGACAGAAGGATTGAGCAAGTTCTAGGACCCCTTCCAATTTGTCCAAGAAATTCTTCGAAAAAGTCCAGCAAGGAGTGTGATCGGTCAAGGAGTTTCTCGAGTAACTCGTAGGGAGAAAATCCATGTACCCTCAAATAATCTGCAAAAGAACGAATCGGGAGAACGTCTTTCCCAATTAGGTCAGGTGAAACGTTCTCGGGATTTTCTTGAGATTGAAGTTCAAGATTTATTTCGGCAGCATCAGCAACAGATGAAATGTTCAAGGAAATGTTCCCTGAAGAAGACTTGTGGCTCTAGGATGGTTTAGAAGTAGGTTCCTCAGATTCATCAGCACATGTATAAAGACGGTCAAAACCCACTTCAAGAGAACACGGGATCTAAAGGAAAAGGAAAGCAAATGAATCACCTTTGCGGCTCTTAGGAGCGGGCGAGCTTTGTGGAGAAGTGACTGGATCCATGGTCAACTATGGGTAAGGAGATCTTCTCAAAGCATCTGACATGAGAGTTTGCAGCCCCTGTTCACGAGGTTCAAGAGAGATATTTCCCCTCATGTCTTCCTTGTCAATTATTGGGTTGGGAGAATAGGGGCCCAATTGAACCTTGGACAAGACAGGTAATTGATGAAGCTTGGAGAGGACCTCCCGCAAAGTCTCCCTGATTATAGAAGTCGGAGAGGGAGTATTTCATGGAATTGAAGTTGGAGGAAGCACCGTTGGGATATCATAGGCAGCCTCGACCATTGTTTGACGAATTCTAGAGATCTCAGCCGAGACTAATGATTCCAAACCTTGCCCTTGGTTTGCAGAGGCATTCTGTGAAAGGTCCAAATTAGTAAAAAGGATGCACATGAAAAACGCCAAAAAAAAGGGAGATAAGAACCCACCACAGCTCAAGCAAAAAGTTCAGCTTCTAATGTATGGAGATCGGCCTTAGCACTATCACCCAGCCCTTTAGAAAGCATGGTCTGTCAGCTCTTTTCAATATTGGAAAGTTCGACCTGCATAAGGAGATAAGTAATAATTCATACAATATGATTCGAATGTAAACAGATCCTAACGAACAGGAAACTTACAACATGTTGAACCTCGGGCCCTTCTTGAATAAATGGGTTAGAGAATATCATAGCTTGCTTGCCTCAAGGAGACGATCTCTGAATGTCCTCAGGCTGTGGCACCGCCTCGAACCTCTGATGGTGTCCTCCGATCATGTAAAGTCCTCACTGGTTGCTTCACGAACAGATTCAGGGTACACCTTTACTTTCCACACCTTTCCTTTTTTTCCTCTTCTCGGGCTTTGGTTTACCCCTTCTAGCCGTCTCTTTCCTTTTTTGACCTTATTTCTCAGCCTTCGCCATCTGGGCTTCATGAAAGGCCTTTTCGAAGGCATCACAATGTGCTACAAAAAACAAAGTTAGATTAAAAAGAAAGATTTAAAAACATGGGGGAAATGGGTACCTCGTGAAGCAAACATTTCGTGATGAATAAAGTCTAAACCTTGGATGAAAAATTTATTCTAATACTCCTCCCATAATGATCAGAAAGAGAGAGTAACACTAGGATAAAATGAGACGTGGTGAGGGAAAGCAAACATTTTCAGATGCCCAGCCGATCTTTTCTCTCGATACTATAGCTTGGCCAAATGTCCCTTTGTCATCTCGTGCTCCCCATGGCTGATTGATCATCCTAAGGAAGGAGTAAAGAACCACTTAAAATGGCTCGAACTATTTACTGCACTAGTTTGGCATATATTGCTCCCTCAGTGTAATGAAAACCGAGGGGAGTGAAGCAATCAAGGGAAGATCTCTAGTGGTCAAGATGGCCTGCCACGTTGACATCTTCTGGGCTACGGTTGCTTCTCAGAAAATGTAAACAGGGTGGTCTGGGGATAGGATGTGGTATGGAAACCAATCCTCAGGAGTTATCCTTCAGCAGATCATTCCCAAGCTGCCCAGGTACTCATTGTAATCGAAATGGGAAATATGAGCATTTGCTTCTTGGCCATAAGCTCAGTTAATTTGACTGTCAGCATCAGCAAAATAAGTGGATACCCACTTTTGAAGTAAACAATATGGCAAGCTCGGAGTTGCCATTCGTCCTCGAACAGCTGAGGTTAAACCATGATAAGCACAGGCGATGATAACTGGACCCATCTCAACCTCTTTGTGGTTGGGCCAGTTGCAAAAGACATCGCCTAAGGAAGGAAACCCAGAACAGGGCTCCTCAAATTCAAGATTCTCGACAAACTTGCACAGAAGATACCAGAAAATGTTGACTTCCTCAGCAAAGGAAAGTTTTTCATTGTCAAGCTTTACCAATGTTTTTGGCATCAAGGCTGTGTAGAATGCAGGGACTTGATTCTCATAGTTATCAATGATGAACTTCTTTACTTCTTTCTCAAAATCCAGTCCTAAAGAGACTGGGAGAAGAGTACCGGATGCCGAAACCTCAACCAAAGCCATGACATCAAACAACGTAATGGACATCCACGCTTTGGGGAGTTAGAACTGATTGAGGGAAGGATTCCAAAACCCCATTACAGAACACAGAAAAGGCCAGTTGAATATTACTTTCTCAGTTGACAACTCGACTAGGCAAAGCAATTTCATTTGTCTAAGTTTATTGGATATAGCAGGAAGAATCCAATCTCTTACCCAGTCTTTGTATGTGATTAGACAGTTGGTAAAATTAGATGGTGGAGAGCCTACCCATCTAAAAAGGTCAATAAACTTCTCGAGACTACTACCCAATATTTTTCCTTTTTCTTCGGTCGCTGGAAAATACTTGGACATCCATTTCAATTTGTCCTCAGATACTGTTTCGGATACGATAAGACCGACTGCATAGAGGGTACCCTCAGCAATACCTTTGAAATATGCAGAGGTCCGTTCAGACTTAGGGATCTCGGATAGAACCCCTGTCGTTCTTGTATCCGTATCCGTTATTGCAACAATTCTCTTTCTGATCAAGTGAGTATTTAAAACTTGTTCATTTTAATTAATGTATTTCAGTTCGTAAGCACTTCATTTAATTTTATTGCTTTCATTTTATGCTTTCCTTTAATTTCATGCAAGTAGTGGTAGTGTTCTTCGGTTACTCTACTTCTCGGTTAATGTAGCTTTACTTACTTTCTTTACTTACCCGCAACTCGGTTATTGCAGCTTTCACTTGTCTTTTCATCTTTGGTTACGTTTGTTCCTCGTTTACGTTTCTTCGCATTTCAACTTCACTTTCTTTTCTTTCCGAGAAACGCACGCTTACTAGAGCACGTTGTCACTAGCCGTTTATTGTGACACACAGAATAAGCGAGATACTTGTTGGTAAGCTAAACCGTGGGTTGTGGGGTAGCGTAACACGGTGAGTATGTGTCTTAGGTGATGCGTTTGTCTAGTTACTATGATGAATGAGTGTGTCATCTAGGCATTACACTGGTCGGGAGCTATCTCCGCTCCCTTGATGAGCTCAAGAGAGGGCAAAAGCAGTAAGCATCGGAGACTAATCAAGGCTTAACTTTAGGGATGCGGGAGGATCGGGCTTGTCGCACGGGTAGATCCTTGCGCCAAGACACTGACCCCGTGAAAATTGGCATTAGAGCCAAGACGTACACACTGCATTTTGCCAATCGCTTTTCAACTACACTGGCGAGTCCACCACAAACAAGCTCACACAATGCTCGCACCCTTTGCCACGTAGGGGTGTTCGCAAGTGAGTCCTCCATACGGCGAGGACGAGTAGGCAAGAAGCAATAGTGATACTTCACCAAGTGCTCATGCCCACGCTCGTAAGTCCGAACTCCACCACGGATGAGCTTTCGTCATGCTAGCACCCTAAGCTCAAGAGGAGTGTTCGCAAGTGGGTCTCCCCTTTGGAGATGAGAATGCAGGGTAGTTGTGCACTGATCTTGGGCTAATCATAGAAGGAAAGGTCTAGAGTTCTCCCACATGCATGATGACGTGCATGAATTGAATGGGGGAGACTTTTACTAGCCATTTGTCGTGACACGCAAGACATGCAAGGTGCTTGCTGGTGAGCTAAACTGTGGGTTGTGGGGCAGCGCAACACGATGATTATGTACCTTAGGTGATGAGTATGTCTAGTTCTACGATGGATGGGTGTGTCATCTAGGCACTACACTGATCGAAATTTGTCCCCGCTCCCCTGATGAGCTCAAAGGAATGTGAAACCAGTAAGTATCGGAGACTGATCAAAACTTAATCTCGAGAATGAGGAAGGCCTGGGGTTGCTGCATAGGTAAGTCCTTACGCTAAAATTCTAACCCAGTGACAACGTGCTCCTGAGCAAAAAACTCCCCACAGATGGCCATGGAATTAATTTTACCTGATAGGGAAACAAAATACTAAATTTGCAATTCAGTAAAATTTGCTTTGCCTCATGCAAAGGAGTTTCGTTTTGATGCAACACAATTATTTTTGTCTATTTTTTGTGTACAAAATTGATAACTTCCACTGAGAAGTGGCAGATGGTTACGTATTTATTTAGTATAAACATTCATCACTATAAATTGACTAGTCAATTTTGCACCTGTAGCAATAATTAAAATGTCCTTGGAAGGGTTGGATGTTTTCAGCTTGGTCTTATAAGACCGATGTTAGAATTGTCAAGTGACAAAAAAAAGAAAAAGAAGCCCGAGAGTTGTTAGAGAAAAGCGAGTGCGAGAATCGGGGAAAAAAACAAGCCCAAGAGTTGGAAGGGAAAAGCTAGCCCATGCTTTCAGATTTAAGAACCTTCTTCGACCACTTTTCAAACGTCGCTTTTAGATTTAAAAAATACCATTACTCTCATCTTCTAATATAGATAGTTACTGTCATAAAAAAATAGAGCTTGGTTAATAGATAATCTCTCATATCTCTAAACATCACTCATGAATGTCATATTTGGATCTTTAAAACCTCAAATTAGAGCATTAGCTCTAATACTAATAGATGGTCTAATATGACAATCTAAGAGGGGTGAATTGAATTGTAAATAAAATTTAAAAACTTTTGGAATTGAATCACAATATTCTTTTTAAAAGTCTTTGAGAAAATCAACAATCCAAAAAACACAAATATGAAATAAATAAAAGGAGATCAAGGGATAGAAGAAACAAATCTGCGATTTATAGTGGTTTTGTCCTCTTTGATCTACGTTCACTCTTCTAACTCACTAGAGAATTTTGAATCAACTATTCAACACCTCTCTTCTAGGCGGATGGAAGCTTTTACAATCTTTTATTTTTTAGGCTCATAAGACAACCTTTTACAACTTGTTTTCAGGACCAAATAAGAAAACCAAACAATTCTCTTCTTTTTCTAAGGCTATGCAAAGAAACCTATATTATCCTCAAGATTAACACTTAAGCCTGATTACAAGTAGATTCCCAAAGTAAATAATAGTTTCTCACACCAACACAATCACTAAAGGTGTGAAACACGACTTAGTTGGTATGCAAAACTCAAGAACACTAAGAGAGAGAAAATCAAATAGCAAAATGGCAAAGCTTTGGCACTCTTTCAAAGTGTATATACCTTCTCTTGTTTTTAGACACCTCTATTTATAGGCAACCTCTAAAAAAATATCCTTGTAATCTCTAAAGTAGTGGTTATGAGAGAATAGAGAAATTATTATTTTAATGACATCAACACCTTCTATGTATGTAGATAGTTATGCCCATCAGAATTATGTGTGCTTTGTTATCCTACTAAGTGCGTTGCTTAAACTCCAGTACTCTCAGTTTGATAAAACCATCCTTCAACGTGCTTAAGATGTATTCTGTGTGTATTGATCATCCATTCTACATGTTTTGCTCTTACCGTCTACATGCGTTGACATCTACGTGCGTTGACAATGCCCAATATTGTACCTTTGAAATCTGACATTAGCGTGTTAGGAAATATTTAAATTTGAATTCCCGAGGACCGTATAATAGATTTGTCAGTTTCTGATTTCAGCATCGTCTACGCACTTAGCAACACGTACAACGTGCATAGTACTTAATCTTCAAAGATGTCACTTTTATCCATCAACGTACGTTGAAAAACCTCACAACGTGCCATTGTATTCATCAACGTGCGTAGGGACTGATATGCTTAGCTTTAACTTAATTCAGTGTTTTGTTAATCATCAAAACTCAGATTGCTGACCATAAATGGCTCAACAATTTTGTTAAATCTTCCTTGATTTACTTCCAATTGATTTTCATAATGAGGTCAAGCCGAATGCTATATAAACCGTTATTTTTTCCTGATTCAGTTCCTTCCTTTCACCATTTCATGGCTTTCATTCTCTGCAATTTTTTGTTGTCACTCATTTCCAATTTCATGGAGGTAGTGATCAGATGTTGGTGGTGAGAAAGTGGTCAATAGTGGAACAGAAGAACTAAGAATGGTGGTGTGGCCTTAAAGCCAACAAAATAAGGGTACATACACCACCATTCGGAATGTCAATAAAAAGTGCAACTAAAGGGGCTGATCTGTTCATTTGTTCATGGTTACAATTCCTGATTTTTACGTTCTAGTCGGATGAGGCAGTTGAGAATCGTGTTACTTTGTAGTCGAACAAAATAAGGCTATGTAACATACCATTCAGAATGTCCACAAGAATTGCAAGTAGAATAGCTAGTATGTGCATTTCCACTTGTTGCAAACCAGGGTTTGAATCTGAGCTCCTCTAACTTTGCCAACTTTTACACTTCATTAAGGCACTAGACGACTAATCATTCAACGCATGTGGACGACACATCGTTTGTCGGAGTGTCAACTAAACCCTTGAGGCAAGCAACGCATTGCACCGAAATGTCAACCGATTGAGGCAAACGACGCATCGTTTGGTTGGTCTGATGGGTGGAGAAAAAATCACTCCAAAATGGTGAAACCAGGTTTCGAACCTAGAACTTGTTTGAAGATGTTCAAGATCGTGAACCACCGCAACCTATCGCCCACTCGATACATTCATAATCATGAAACACCGCAACCAATTGACCACTCATAAACATTTAATCTGTTTCTCAAATCAAATAATCGTAAAATCATACAATAATCCTAGGCTTCTTGCAATCCTGTCAGATTTGAACATCCACGTTTTAAGTGCATTTCTGAGTGTCTGCATGAACTTTTAACATCATGTGTTGTAATTCTGTCCTTATCTAAAGTGTATTATAGATTAAAGAACTCGAATTTTTTTCATGTGAATTGTTGTAGGCCATTTGTTTCTATAAACTGAGGGGATTGAACGAATGGTTGGCGTGAGAAGAGCTCTGTCATACTTCTATTGATTGTTGTCACAGAAAGCGGTGTTGGTTTCAATCCTTAAAGGCACTAAATGTACATATACACCAAATCTTGTTTCTTAGCTTTATGCAGCAAGTGATATGTATCATATCATGTATTTGTAAAATAATGCTAATGACATGTCAAGTTCTTGAATTTCTATGTATCATAACCATTTCCCCATATGTATTCTACGGATATGAACTTGCTTCTTATTTCTAGTTTCTCTTGCAAAACAGTTTTTGGTCAAATTTGCTATACTGAAAATAGAATGCTTGGAATGTGAATTGTTCAATGAAATGGTCAAGATCAGATGGAGATTATGATGAAACAGAGATGTTGAAACAAAGAAATGTTTGCAATTTTGGCAGATCAATTGCAGTTTGGAGCTACATCATCTTCAATCAAAATGGATTTTGTTATTCCATATTGGCTTATAATTAAGAGATTAATATTTGAATCTTTGAAGTAAAACAGGATGTGCAATCCCAGCTTCGGAGGAATTTAGTTATTTTGGATTTTTTTAGACTTGTTATTGGTTTTTTTATGGCATTGTTTTTTGTTTAGTCTTGCCACTATTGCTCCCCAATCGCTTAATTAAAATTTATTTTTTGAGTTAAGTGATCTTTTTGATTGTAATAATAATAATTTATTTTTCACCATGCTAGTGTATGTATTCTTTTTCGTCTCTAAGCTTTGTGTATGGATATGTTGTGTTGTTCAACTTGATTGGTTCACAATTATTTTCCTTGTGCGTTTATGACAAATCTTTGTTTGTCACACGTCTAATTTTTTCATGTTCTTTTAATAAATCATGATTATTTTATGCACGTGTTCATAACAATTCTTTGCTTATCACACATCCTAACACTTTTTTCGTGTTCTTGTTAATTAACCATGATTATTTTCCAAGTGCATTCATGACAAGTCTTTGCTTATCATACGCTTAACGGTTTTTTCATGTTCTTTTAAATTACGATTATTTTTCGCTTGCGTTCATGACAAGTCTTTGATTATCATACGCTTGACGGTTTTTCGTGTTCTTGTTAATTAACCACGATTATTTCCGCGTGCATTCATGACAAGTCTTTGCTTACGCTTAACAAGTTTTTGTGTTCTTGTAAATCACGATTATTTTTTCCTTGTGCTCATGACAAGTCTTTGCTTATCATACCCTTAACGGTTTTCTCTTGTTTTGTTAATAAATAAAGATAATTTTCCGTGTGCATTCATGACAAGCTTTTGCTTTGCCACACATCTTGACGATTTGTTGTAGTTTGCATGCTTTTGTGATGAGTTCTTAGTTTCCCCCAAAGTTTCTACTCATTATATGCTTTAGCAAACTTTCGTGGTGGTGGGAGTGGATACGATACTTTTATCACGTTCTAAGTGTTGGTTTGGCTCATCCACTCCCTTCTTTCTATATATATTTATTACTCTTGTGACTTCTTCCTTCGATTGATGTAGGGGACAATATACATGTACGACCTCATTGTGTATGCAATAATAAATACGGTCATGAACATACAGAATTAGATGCGATCCACATGCATGATGTATGCAAGTAATGTTTATGCAGAAAAGTAAAAGAAGAGCAAACACTTACAATGGTTTGACCTTAAGACCTAAGTCAACAAATATTTTTCATTTTACTTGGTGAAGTAATCTGTGATCACAATGAGGAATTTTCTCCTTTTGGTTTCTTGTAGAAATGGTTCCAAGATATCCAAACCCCGTTTGGCAAATGGAGTTGGTTCTAGAATATTCTTAAGTTCTAAGATTGGTGCATGGATAATGAGGCATGCCTTTGACAGTTGTCACACTTTCTTACTTTCTTTGAGGCATATTCTTCATTGTTGGTCGGAAAAACTCTATTCGAAGGTATCTTTACTACAAGTACTCTAGATCCCAAGTGTTATCCATAGATTTTCTCGTGTGTTTTTTCCATTGTCAACTTAGCTTCCTCAGGGCCCAAGCATTTTAGTATGGAATTGGAAAAGCACACCAAATAAAGGACTTTATTGACTAGATTAAACCTTGCTCTCTGTACTTTTATCTTCTTGGCTTCCACTGGATTCGATAGGATTTCCTCAGTCACTAGATATTTCTTCACTGGGGTCATCTAATCTTCCACCTCTTCTTTAATGTCTAGAATCTTTCTCTCCGTGATAGTGTTTTTTCAAGGACTCCAAACTTTATTTCTCGTGCCCTTGCTTCCTTTAAAAGATCTAATTTAGGCAATATATCTGCGTGGTTTTTTTTGTTTGACTGATTGATGATTTCAAAATTCTTGAAGCATTATGCCAGTGTTCGCACCTTCCTTAAGTGTTGAGCCATAGTCGACTCTCTTACTTGATACTCCTGTGGAAATTGTTGCACTACCAGTTTTAAGTTGTTGTGGACTGCCCATTGTTTGGCTTGCACCTACCTCTCTTCTTGACCACTTTATGAATCAACCATTACTTCTTACGTACATTTCATGCCTCTCTTCACAACCTTTTCCATGCATCGTTCCCAGTTTCTCCTAAGATTTTGGCTTAGGCTTAAAGGAAGCACTCCATAAAACATTATTTGCATGAAATTTTTTGACATCTGAAGTTTCTTCATTTTGTTCCCCCAACTCATAATTGTCACTTAGATGATCATGGTATTTGAAGTGCACGTTCTCCCAATGGTTTCTTGAGGGTTGAAATATGTTCTTAACTTTATTAAAAGATCCAAGTTCTAAAATTAAATGTTTTGATGGGGTGGGCTTTTAAAAAAGAATGACTTAAAAGAATCTGAGGAATATCTTAAAAGAATGACTCCAAGGTATTGACTCTAAGGAGTTTCTACAAGGAATACTTCTAAAGAGTACTTTGAATAAGCATGGCTCCGGAGGGTGGTTCTAAAGACGGCTCCAAAGACGGATGGCTCTAGACGATGGTTCTGAAGAGTGCTTCAAAGATTTACGACTTCAGAGGATGGTTCGGAGGAAGGCTCCAAAGGTGGATGGCTCTAAAGGATGATTCTAAGCAATCTTCGAAGATATATGGCTTTGGTGGATAGTTTTGAGGAAGACTCCGAAGATATATGGCTCAAGAGGATGGTTCTAAGGATGGATCTAAAGCTATATGGCTCTAAAGGATGGTTTTGAGGAAGGCTCCAAAGGTAGATGACTTTGGAGGATAGTTCTAAAGAAGGCTTCGAAGATATATGACTTTGGAGGATGTTTTTTACTAAGAATCCGAAGATATATGACTCCAAATGATGGTTTTGATGAGTGTTTTTTAGTAGGTTCTGAGGAGTTCTCCAAGGTAGGTCCTGAGGAGTTCTCTGAAGTAGGCCCTGAGGAGTTCTCCAAAGAAGATGGCTTCAAGGAATGGCTTCCAAAAAAGGTTCTACAGAAAATTCTGAAGCTTCCACATAAAAGGTTCCTAAGAATTGCTCTAAGAGCTTTTCAAAAACAAATTTGCTAAAACCTCCCTAGAATGTAAAAGATTGATAGGTATCAAACCAACAAATTAATTCCTACTCAAAAAAATAAATATTCTGTAAATAGCAGTGAGCATGGTGGAATCCATAGAGATTGATAAAGCTTATTTATTTGAAAGAAAACAAAAATGAAATAAAATTACAAAAAATATGAGTGAAGTCGAGAATGTAAAATAACTAAATTAAAATTTGCAATAAGAAAGACAATAAAAATGCAACAACGAAAATATGAGAAAATCAATAATAATAAATGCCTAGCCAAGATACTTCTCCGTTCAATCCATTGGGTCGATCATAGACACTAAGAATCAATATCAAGCATTCGAATAGACAGAGCTATAATTAACGATGACAGTCTCAATTAACCAATCTCTTCTTACTTAATCGATAGACCCGGGATGCCCTGCAAACTATTTCTCTAACCACTAGACAACCCCTGAAATACCTTAACAACGTTTAATTTATGACAGCAGTAAGAACCAAAGAAAGTCATTTCCTAACCAGTGAAGTTGGAAACACCATAAATCATTTAAATTAGATTACTCAATTCCATAACATTGAAAGTTGTCTAACCACGATCATTCAAGTTATTTGCTACCTAGATTAGAATTAATGAGATGCTCTATTAATCCTAAACAACAATATATTATTCTGTCAATTAATCAACAAGCTCTTATTAAACAATCAACACAAATAATAATAAAAGAGCGAAAGCATAGGAATTGAATAAATATGCGAAATACTCAATAACATATGAACACAATAGTCTCACAACCTATATGGATTGAACTTCGAAAATACCTTGACTAGAGAGGATTTTAGTTACACATAATAGAGGAAAAGAACCACAAAAGATGAATCATAGCTATTATCCAACATGATTCTTTTTATAGAGAGAGAGAGTCACCAATGAAAAATAGAGTATTTACATGTGCTCTTGTATAAAGACCTAGTCCTATTCCTTATAAAATTGTCAAAATAATAATAATAATGTTAATATATTGTTCCAGCAGTAAAATCACTTAAAAAACCTTCAGCTCCGTCCACAGGACTCAAATACCCAGACCCATAAGTCCTGGCATATGGCCTAATATGGATAAGCCAGCCCAGTCCTAATGCTCTCTATGGCATGGTCATGCCGAAATGCAGTCAACGCGGAAATACACCCAAAACAACTCTAATTCTTTGTGTTTCACCAACATTCCACCTAAACGACCAAAGAAGTCAAAAGATGTAAGAACACACGAATAACAATAATTTATAATGCGAAACAAATATAAAATGCAATGCAAAACATGCATGAACTGAATTAGTTGAAATAAGAAAGAACGTTGGAAGAAATCAAAGACAAAAAACTATAAACGATTGAAAACACTACTTTTCGCTCAATTCCCACAAACGACACCGATTGTTGTTACCTCAAATTCGCAACTGGAATAAAATGGATGAACAAACATCTTGAATCGCCTTTAATCTTGCAAAAACAAATGAAAATGAGCTTAGTTGATCCTCGAGAGACTCTTCGACCCTTAAGTTAGTATTTATTCTGATAGAATTTTAAGTATAAAGTATGAGTATAGAGAATATATCTCTCAAGTGTAATAGAGATTCTTATTTATAGAGGAAGTGTGATGGCGTAAATGTAATTTATGCAAGTGTTCTTAAAATAAGGCCTCTTTTTTGTGGGTTTATGCACTTGTTTATTGAGTTGAGCTAAATGGGACCACGTCTATGTTACATAACTAACCAACAACTCTATTTTTAACTCTAAAAAGAATATTCTCTCAATATTATTTTTATCATTATTTTTTTCACAAACCAAATACAAATTTAGTTCTTTTTTAATTATTTATTAAATAAAATTAATTTTATGATTTAACAAAATTATAGCTTAACTTTTTATTTCACATATATTATTTATTTTTATTAAAAAATAACTAAAATTTAATCGTAATATTTTTAATTAAGAGTTAATAATAACAAACATAAATAAACAAAAAACAAAATCCATGGCGGTCCCTAAGGTTTGGTGTATTCTCAATTTTGGTCCACAAGTTTGGAAATTAGTCATTTTGGTTCTTCACTCCTAACTCCGTTAGTCAAATATAACATAAATTTAACGTGTCACATAAACCTACTAAGTTTAAAAATTTAATGGTACAAAATACATATGTATCACATCAGATTTTCGTTAAATTTGACTAACGGAGTTAGGAGGGAGGGACCAAAACGGCTACTTTCTAAACTTATAGTCCGTCATGAATTTCGCCTATAAACAAACATTTGAAAACAAAAAAATATGAAAAAAATAAGCAATAAAACAAAAATAGAGTTGCTACAATCCTGCACCAAATTTGGTGTAATACTGTAGCAAATTTTAAAAATGGGGTACGAAATAGAGTTAGGTTGGAGCTCATTTTACTCCAAATTTAAAATTTTGTATCAAAAATAAAATTGGGTTGGAAATGCTCTAAATGCCAAAAATGGTTCATATATGTTTGTCAAAAATGACGCTTGGGTGCACATGGTTTCGTCAAAAATGACACCTGTATAAGCAACTGTCAAGGACTTGGCTTCAGTGGACCATTCACTTATAAAAATATATTTACTTTTTTGTTAGGAACCATGCCGGCATGAGTGTTGGTGTTAACAAATAATTTAATTATTTTGGGGGACTAATCATTATTGGCTCAGTTCCAACTTGATTCTCGGAAGCCAGAACAATGGATGAATTCACCCACTATTAAAGAGTTCGACAAGACTAAATTTGTTGAACTTGAGGAGATTTGGCAACTGATGGTATTACCAGTAAGGCGAAATCACTTACGCATGCACATTGGAGAATAGAACTTTGCGGCTTTCTCTAAGGGCAAAAACGAAGGGCATGTATTAGCACCAAAAATAAAGCTGAAATCCCGAGAATGTGAGTTATGCTCAGGGACACCGTCTAGCTCGATGTGAGATGCCCGAGTGCGAGCTATGGTCGAGGATACCGTCTAGCTCGATGTGAGAAGCTCGGGTGCAAGCCATGCTCGAGGACACCGTGCAAGAGAAGCCACCGAGACTAATTTACTCATGAAGTTTGAGCCTCATTGGTGGACAGATGTATGGTGACAATGCCAAGTATACAATTCAAAGTGGTTGCATAAAGACCACATGGTAGACATGATGCACATCATGTAGACACGTTGCCATCCATTTTTTGTCCATTTACCATTATGAAAAAAGTTGAATTGAAATCAAGGCCACATGATTGACTTCTGAGGTGGTTTTCAAGACGTGATAAGGTTGGTTGTGCAAAGACCGGAACATGGAGAACATGATACAGAAGATTACTATAAAAGGCTATACAAGAAAAGGTTAAATCTTATGTCACTCTGAGTTACAGTGTAATATGTTCTCTGGTCCTTAGATTTTAAAAAAGTTTCTTTACACTCTTTGAGGTCTTTGAAAAACTCTTTTACGATCTTTGAAAAGGCTCCTCTGCGGTCCCTAAAAAGTTCAGGGACCGCAGAGAGCTCTTCAAAAATCAAGAACCGCATAAGAGATTGCATGATACTTTAAAGACGGCAAATGATATGACCCTAAAAAAAAAGATCAGGCTTTAGAGGGAATCCTAACATCAACACATCTCATTTGTCTTTATCTTTAATTTTCTTTAGTCTAGTTCTTAATTTTCTTGTCTTTACATTTCTAAGTATTTACATTTATCTTTCCTTAATTCAAGCCTTAATCTAGTCCTTTAGTTTTCATTTGTACCTTTACATTTTATCTTTTAATAAAATTTACTCTTATTCACTATTCATGTAAAACTCGGTCCCAATAAGAATGACAATCCAACAGGGGGATGAATTGAATTTTTAGCAAGTTAAAAACTTTGTTGAAAATCTTTTGCAAATTAAAATAAATAACAAAGTTTAAAACAAGTAAAATCAAAATATAAATGTGGAAACAATAAAACCACCAATTCACAAATATAAAGTAAAGTAAATAGAGTAGGGAGAGAGAAAACAAAGCCTCAATTTATATGGTTCAGTCCTAATTAACCTACGTCCACTCATTGATATCCACTCAAGAATTTCAATGCACTATCTCCTCACTTTCGGGTGGAGGGAAACCGTTTACACCACTTGTTTTTGCGGGCTCAACAAGTAAACCGTTACACCTCTAGTTTTTGCAAGAAACAAACTAGGAAACCTTCAACCTCTCTTATTTTTCTAAGGAACCAAAACAAGAAAAAACCTATCAACTAGTTTTCTAAGGTTCACTAGCAAACCA
>CAODLS010617946.1:0-10646 GCA_948243855.1 Flueggea neowawraea
GTTTTGATCTCTGAGACTTGTGCGAGATGAGTCAGGCTCCTACAGACGGTTCACCTCGTACGCCGGTCACAGGCTCGCAATGGTTCGTGACAGAAGCACTGCATTATTTTTTTAGCAATATTTACATATTTACAAATGTTATATTCTATGATGATTTGATATAGTCTAGTTTGTTATTTCATGCTTAAATTGACTTAAAACTAGTAAACTAAGTATGCATTTTATCTTAATCTACACTATCAAATCTATGATAGAAGAGACTGGGATGCAAAAATAAATTAGTGGAAACAAACCTATATAAACACATTTATATATCTCTTTAGGTTTATTTAGCTTAAATTCATGTGCAGATTCAAACAAGCCTTCTACCATTGTGCACACATGCTTTATATTCTCAATGTCTGAGCATTATATTCTACAAATTGTTTTCAAAGCATTGTGATTTATTTGGTCATCTATTATGAAAAAAGAGGTCTTCATATGTTTTGAAGATTGCTGATGAGACCGTGGAGGAAATTGCTAAATTGACCTAGATCAATGTACTAAAACAGGTTGATGACTTGGGAGATGTTAGCTTTGACCATCTCAAGATTCGATTATCTGAGGTGCTCTCTTCACTTTCTTTTGTAATACTGCTATAATTTTTTAGAGTTTAGCTGGCACAAAATTTATGTAAACTAAAATGATAATTAAGCCATTGGGTTCTCTAATGCATTTCCTTCTTTGAAAAAAATTGAGGGCAATTATATTGTGACCTTTCGAAGAGAACTTTTTATTAGATTGGTCCAACGTTGCCCTCATATAAGTGAAGTGGGCCTGATTGTTGACGTTATCCCAATATTACCTTTGCATCCATTTCAGAATCTTGATAGGAGGATACGTTATGTTTCAATACTAGTTGTTTCTGATATAACAAAACTAACATTGGAGGGCATAAGTGAGATAAGTGGTGGGATATATATCAACTTGTTTTCGTCATTTCTTATAGCGGTTTAAGTATCATCAAGTACCAGTTTAATACTGGTTTTCACCTTATTTGTGAATGCTCTATTAACTAACTTAAAGATGTAGTAAAATCATGCATATTATTTTACAATAGGAGTTTAAGTATATGTTTGTGTTTTGATTATATTTATGATATTCGATGAGTATAATGATTTTGCAACCTATTTCATTCATGCTCAGATTTGTAAGATCTGAAAAATTTCTATTTACTTTTAGAAGAGATCCACTAGTATGTCTCAACAAAAATTTATAAGTTTGACAACTGAGATAATCACGAAGGTTGTTGAGTATAACGTTCACTCAATTAGTCAATTATATGTTCATTGTTTGATTTCATCATTAATTTGGATGGAGTTTAGTGCAATTAAATTACTTAAAGTGAAATTGTAATTTTTAAGTTGTATAAAAAAATAATATTAAAAAATAATAAAGTAATCACCATTTAGTTTTACATGTTCACTCATTTGTATTTTTTTATCTATGTTATTATTACTCTTTAAAAATGTGTTAAATACACTAATTATGTAGTTAATTTATAAATTACTTTTTATTTCTCTTATTACTAATTTAAAGAGAGTTGATATAAAAAAAATTAATATATATATATTTTAAAAAATTAAATCAAATAAGGGCAATGTTTTAGTCATTATAACAAAAAAAAAAAAGATAAACCATGAAGATCTTCTTATACGAATTTTTTATTGCAAAAATAATTAGTTTGATACATATCAAAAATTTTTATTTAATATATATTGTAATTGTATGAAATTTTTATATGAAATCTATGTGTTTATCACAATTAAAACAAATAACATCTTAAATATAATTATTCAACAATTTAATAAAAATATATATCATGTGCAACACACGTGCTTAAAAAGATAGTAACATATATAAATGAACAAATGTAGGAAAAACTTTTTTAGACTATTATATCCTTATTTATTTTTTTATAATTAAAAATATACACTTACTTTTACCTTTTTTAGAATATTATATGTTTATTTATTTTTTATAATTATAAATATACCTTATTTTTTTAATACTATTATATTCTTATTTATTTTTATAATTACAAATATACCCTAATTTTTTAAAATAATTATAAATACATTGATTTTTTAAAATAAAATTTGTAATTATTTCAAAAAAAATCTAAATTTTATCTATTTCAAAAAAAAAAAACTAACAAATTGTAATTATCTTGAACAATTTAAATTTTGTTTTAAAAATGTCTAACAATTTATAATTATCTTAAAATTTAAAGATAATTATCTCAAACAATTTGTAATGTCTTATTTTTCATGCTGGTAGTTTGATCATCTTAAACTAACTACTAGGCAAACAATTTATTTTCCCAATTGAATCTTATCTTAGACCTTATGCATTGCATATTCATTTTAAAGATAATGAAATTATTGATATAGTTGTGGCAAAATCAGACATATCATTTTACAACAGGAGTTTAAGTACTTATTTGTGTTTTAATTATATTTATGCTATTTGATGAGTAAAATGATCCATTTTTTTTCATGCTCAGATTTGCAATATCTGAAAAATTTCTATTTACTTTTAGTGGAGATCCACTAATATATCTCAACAAAAATATATGAGTTTGACAACTGAAAAAAATAAGAAGGTTGTTGAGTATAATGTTTACTCAATTATATGTTCATTGCTTGATGGTCATTATTAATTTGGGTCGAGTTTAGTGTAGTTAAATTAAAGTGAAATTGTAATTTTATTGAATTTATATTTATTTCTTAGAATAATATATAATTTTTAAATTATATAAAAATAAAAAAAATAATATTAAAAAGATAATAAAGTTTTCACCATTTAGTTTTACATGTTCACTAATGTATACTATTTATCTATGTTATTATTACTTTTTGAAAAGGTATTAAATACACTAATCACGTAATTAATTGATAAATTACTTTTTATTTCTCTTATTACTATTTTAAAGAGAATTGATATAGATAAATTATATATATATATTTAAAAAAAAATAAATAAAAAATATTTATATTTTAGTCATTTTAATAAACAAAAAAGATGAACCACTAAGATAAGCAAAATACATTAGCTCTCAAATACTAACACATATCTGCTCTCAAATATTGACACGTTTTTTCGGTGAGTCCCCTTTTGCACACTATATCTGTTCTCAAGTCTCTCGGTCTCAACTTTTTACTCGATTGGCTTCTCTCTAAGCTCTTTCTCTATTCTCTCAGTAACGTCGGCCTCTCTCTCAATTTTTGGGTTCTGAGTTTTCATTGGTGTCTCGACGAGGTTTATGTAGGGATTAATGGATTGATTTGCTTGGAGTCGAAAAACAATGAGCCCGAGGCCGAAATTAGAGTGATGACGAGAAAGAGGAGATGAGGTGGGGTTATGGATTGTTCAACTCCGTGGATTCACTTGGTAACTAACTCTAATTTTTATTTCGGTGTACATAAGTTAGGTTTTCATTTTGTAGTAGATGATGCTATGGAACGGTGTTTTAATAGGTGATGATGGTATACTCCACATGTCCGAAGATGTTTTTTTCTCAACCCCAATTTCCAGAAGTTGATTTTGATCAGGTAAGTATTTTTGCGGGAAAGAACAGAATTTATTTATGAATTGTTCTTTTATTACGTTGACGCTTGAACTTGGTGCTTAGTTGTTTTACATGGTTAGAAGATAATAATAGTGTTTGCAGAAATGAAATTGGCGGCATTAGACCTGGCAACACATAAACTGGATGGTGTGATGCTTGAGGTTACGTAAGATGATACTTGTGGTAAATGCCTGAGGGTACGTAAGAACTCTTAAAACAAAAACTGTTTTTTTTTTCTTCAAAAATCATAGTTAGATGATGTTGAAAATTTTTCAGGAAATTGCACTAGGTATACATTAAATTTTGAAAATATTTCTAGAATTATGATTTTAACTTTTTTCTTGCAAAAATATTTTTTTAAATGATTATTTGATTTTTAAATTCGAAGGAGATGATTAATTAGATATGATAATAAGTATTGGTTGTAATATTTTGGTTGCTGTGTGCAGGTGAAAAATACAATAACGGGAGCAGAAACAGCAGTGAGAATTGTGGATCAGTGTAGCAATGGAGGACTAGATCTGGATGTCAACATATTTAATAAATTGGACACAGCTGGGAATGCTTACGCACAAGGTAACCTTACTGTGAATTACCAGTTCGTTAATTGTGGCGATAATTCCTTGCTTAATCATCTCCTTTCTGTTAATGATGTTCAATAGATCTCTCCTTGAGGTCTAAATTACAACAATAATGCGAGTTTGACATTAACATAAATTTTAGGCACAAATTGAGTTTCTCTTATGTATGCTTGAAATTAGTTATCAACAAAAAAAATCGAAACAAAACCAAAAGAAAATAAAGAAAATTAACATCTAATTAATTAAATTAAGCTAGCTGTATACAAAAGGTGTCAATATCTCTTCATCAAATCTATAATCAGACTAACAGCAAAATTTGTAGCTTCAAAGTTACAAAACTTCTCCTCTAAAAAAACCCCATCTCACCACTAACTTTACACAAAAATTAATCATGGCAGCTACTAATTAATCCCTCAAAGTTTTGTTGGTGCCAACATTGAGACTGCTTCACGATACGACATCGGATCAAGATTGCTAAGAAGAACATTTATGCCAAAATTATCCTCAAAATCATCAAAATTACCTTCAATATGACCTCATTCTTAAGGAACCCTAAAACACGAATTAGCTGTATAATCACTGACCCTACCATCACTTTCTTGTTGAGACGACTTTGCCGAATTATGATCTGAAACAACATAATCAACACTATTGTTTGGTTCAGGCAAAAATTGGACAACACTCTAATTCTCCATCAAAATTAAACACAACATTGTTGTTGTTATCACCAATGTTAGTGCTACTATTAGAGTTGCTTTTGAAACTTATAATGTTTTTGTCCCAAAAACAGTTTTGTTCTTCAAGCCCTAATAAACCAATATCATTAGTACCATCACTAGTGCTTGCTCCATGAATCTCCTGTTGTGAAGTCAAAAACTTCAACTGCTCCTCAAAACCCATTAAGTTTAAATCCAAGAAACTCAAAGCATCTGTTTCAGGCAACTCACTAAGCCATTTAGAAAACTCCAAAAATTTCTCATCCAACTTCTTCTCCACATGTTTCCTCCTTTGTCCTACCAATTTATGTCATTCTTTTCCTTGTCTTCAAGCCCTTTGTATCTCTTTACCAAATTCCTCAATTCAATCCCGTTGTTAGGGAACACATGGACTTTGCCATCACGACCAAAACAAACCATACAGACCGAGACGCCACATAGTCTCTGAAGTTCTAGTGCTTTTTCTCTAATGTTGGAAATCTCTTCTTGAAACCATTGATTTTAGTTGCTTCGTTCTCTTGTAGCACCTTCCTCATATGATTTGATTTTCTTTGCTCTTTCTCACCGTGTAAAATTCCTTTGTCTTGGAGCCATGGGGAGTTGAAATCGGAGACGATCGAGAACAAGACCAACCCAATAGATGAGACAATTTAGAAATAAAAATTGTCTATCAATACCAACTTGAGGGGGTTTAATACTACGGCGAACATAATATAATTTTAAAGTGGAGATGCATTAATAACAAAGATTTGTTTCCATATAATGAGATATTAATTAAAACAAACGGGGTTCTTGTGTCAAAAAATGACCGTTAAGAAAGCGTATCTTATTTACTTATTAGATTCTGTTGAGGTTTTATTTCTTGTTTTAGCTTAGGTCTTTTGGGTCCAACGTCTTTGCATTACAAAACATGGGTGTGATCAATTGTATTACGCCCCGATTACATATATTTTTACGATGGCTTTTGACACTAAACTTTTAATCTTGTACTTATCCCGTGTTAAAAATCCCACGTTGTTTATTTTTTGTGAAATCGTTTCAACCCTAATTCATTTGCAGAGTAATGCGTGGTCTTTAACAATGTTAAATAGTCAACAGTTCAATTATTTTTTAGTGAGTGAGATTTCAATTTTAGAAGTGTTCCCATATTGTTTTCAAGAAATTTGAAAGACAATACCATCATTTGGTGAGTTTGGTGATTTATGAGCGTGTAAAAGAATTAAGATATTTCTAAATCGAAAGAATAAAAATTGCACTCAAGTATCTTGACTTTAATCAAATAATGAAAAAGAAGTAAATAGACAAACTTGTTGTTTTGTGTTTTTTTGCTTCTTTAAAATAGTAACAAAATACGCAATGATGAAATTGATGACAAAATAATTGAAACTGTTACTGAAATTTGACTAAATTAAAAGACGAATGAAAGCTTAAAACAAACAGAATGAAAACTTAGAGAATAAACATGTTCAAATCCATTGGGTGTAAAATGAGTGTGTTTTTTGGAGAGTTGAAGGGGCTTTTGTGGTGGCTCTTCTTCCCAATTATTCTTCTTTCATGGCACAATTTGACTTCCTTGTTTGTCTCTAATTTGCAGTAATTAGGTGTTTGACTTATCTTCTGTAATTCAACTGATTCTCCAAAGCAATATTTTTCAGATTTGTCAACCCTCAATGATCATTTCCTTGTATGTGTTGCTGCCCGCATTTTACTCCTTTGATTTCATATGGTTCTCCAAGACAATGTTTCATAATTGCCACCCCCTTTTCTTTATTAGTTTGTTAATTTGCAGACCTCTTAACTTGCATCCTTCTATGTTTCTATTTTCTAAAGAATTTGTAAAAATATACCGTGAACAAGAAGTAAACAAAATAACTTTAGCAAAAAAAAAATGTTACCCTCATTTACTTTGTGGTTTTGTTTTCGCTTTCAGTTAAAATAAAGCTACTATGGTAAAAGGAGAGGTGAGGAAAATTTAGAGAGAAATACAGTGAATAACAAACGAGAGTAACATTCATTTTTTATACGCACGATATAAATGAAATTAATGACCAAAATGAGACTATCTTTTTTTTTTTTAAACGGGTCTCAAAGGACATATTTCATCGTAACTTTTTCATTGATGGGGACCAATGAAAATGCAGTCATGTGGGGCGGGCTGCTGCCCTGCCAGAAGACATAAAAAAATTAATTTTTTTATTAATTTTTATTTTAAATGTTTTATTGAATAATTTATTGGTTTTTTATTGAGAAAATTCCTTATTTTTTTATTTTTGTATAATCTAATTTATTTTAATTTTATAATAGTTTAATTTTTATATAGTAAATTTTAATTTTTTTGTACAATTTAATTTTTATATTTTAAAATTGTTTATATTTTTGTACAAAAGTATTATGATATTATTCATAAAATATATAATTTCTCATTAATTAGAAATATTTAATTATTTATGTGAAAAAATATATTCTATATATTATATATTATAAAAAAAAATTAAATAAAAAATTGAGTGGTAATAAATTTTTTACAAAAGTTTAATTGGAGTCTAAACTATTAAAATAGAAAAATTTAATAAAAAAATTGATAAAAAAATAATATAATAATAATATAACAAAATATTAAATACAAAATAAATTTAAACTGTTGGAGATGCCCCAAACAACTTCTAATAAATCAATCTTAATTTCTTTTCTGACAAAATGCCACACAGTACATATATACATACGTACCATGACCGGAACTAGTTGCCCACTTTGACGGTCCTAGACCGACCTAAAAGTCTTTTTTTGGCCCAAAAGACTTTTATTTAGCTCGCTATCTCACTCTAATATGCTTTTCTGTACAAATTTTTCAAAACCATTTATGGGTAAAAAATGGCAGCAATTTTGTTTTTGTCAAACTGAGATATGATCAAGTTATTCAACTTCTGAATTCAAATTAAAAAAAAAAAAAGGACCATCCTCCTCTTATAAATTCTAACTTGATCTTCAAGTAACAAACAGAACCAAAAAGAAAAATGGTGAACCTTAAGCTTAGTTGTATTACTCATTTTGTGTGCAACAAATATTGCCTTTGCCCAACAATGTGGAAGGCAAGCTGGAGGTGCAACATGCCCTAATAACCTATGTTGTAGTCAATATGGCTATTGTGGCACCACCGATGAATATTGTTTACCTTCCAATGCTTGTCAAAGCAATTGCAAGTCTGCCGGTACCGGCAGCCCCGGCGCGGGTGGCGAAAGTGCTAGTAATGTGAGGGCTACTTACCACTTTTACAACCCTAAGGAAAATGGATGGGATTTGAATGTTGTTAGTGCTTACTGCTCTACATGGGATGCTAATAAGCCTCTATCTTGGCGGAGTAAATATGGCTGGACTTCCTTTTGTGGCCCTGTTGGTCCTCGCGGCCAAGCTTCTTGCGGCCGATGTTTAAGGGTATGTTCATTCTCTGAGAATTAAAGTCTCGATTCTTTAATTTTAAAAGCAATTTCAGTAGTATTTATCATAAGTTTCAATCTTAATTGATACGTTTTATATATGTAGGAATGTAATTCGATTTTTAAAATTATTTGAATGTATATATGTAGGTGACGAACACCGGGACGGGATCACAAGCAACAGTGAGAATTGTTGACCAGTGTAGCAATGGAGGTCTAGATTTGGACGCTGGTGTTTTTAGACAACTTGACACTGATGGAAGAGGCAATGCTCAAGGTCACCTTATTGTGAATTACCAATTTGTGGGCTGTGGAGATTAAATTCCAGCTCGAAGTTCATACATAGCAAAATAAATAAAATGAATTAATGATCGTCGAATTATCTAAGCTTTTTGATCCAAAACTGGAGTGGGGATTATTACAAATGTGTACTTGTGAAATAATTAAACTCTTTTTGGTGACAATATAATAACATTTTACTCCAAATTGACTAGTCTATCGATCATTTGGAATAATTTTGACAAGTACATTTGATGCAACTATTTTAATTTATATCATTTTAATCCGAGTTTTATGATTGCAAGTACACTTTTTTATAGTTGTTTTTTTATGAGATTTGAACTCAACACTTTTACTATAAATTTTTATTTGCATGTACATATTATTGAACTCAGATTACAATCAATTATCATACGCCATTTTAATTTTTAGTTTTTAAAAATTGGGTCACTCAATTTATCTCATTTTTTATATTTTTCAAAAATAATTTGACATTGTCTTTAACTTAGCGAACAAAATTTTCAACATATGAAAGCGAGAGATCATAGACACTAATAGAAAGATGATAATTTTTCGGTTTATTTAATATTTTCTTTAGAGTGATATAAGTAATAGCTCTAAGAATTTTTAAGATTGATCTAAAGGGACAAACCAGAGTTCTCGTCCTCGTCAAGTGTAGAAGTGTAAACAGTGTACAATGACCAAATCAAACCAAAGACACCAAGTAGTATCCAACCAAGAATGTTGTTGCTTAAACCAAATGGAAGTCCTGTTCCCTCTGTGCTCATTCTTTCATCCACCAATGCCTTGGCAGGTCCAGTTATCGCAACTATGGCTGCCGTAGCTCCCACTATGGCTCCCAACATTACTGCTTTTGGAATTCCACAACTTGTCTCTTTAGTCTCCTCTACGCTGCACATAATCCTGCCCCTACTCGCCATTCTTGGCATTCCTATGATCAATTTGCATTAATCTAGTTACTCTATCGTTCAACCCAATCCAATAATGAATGAAAAAAGAAACTAGTTTATTTGCTTTTAAAGCATTCGTAAATTACAAACTAATTGTTGGTTTAATGATATAAAAACATGATTTGGATTTCTTTCAGAAAGAAGAGAATCGTTAATACATACATTAATTTTGATCAAGACTATTAAATATAGGAAAAAAAATCTTGTTTACATAAGCTATAAGATTTGAGACATAGTAATCTATAAGAATCAACCAAGTGAATAACATTTACACTATGATGTCATTTAGAGTTGTAACTAAATCGATTGAATGCATGCCTAATTAACTATGAAAATCAGGTTCAACTACTCAGTTTTTTTTAAAAAAATATATATATAACTGATATAATTTCTTACTGAGAACTGGAGTGGCCTGAAAATTGGTGGATCCATTGAAGCTTGCATGGTGTACCAAATTCACCAAGTTGGTAGATGTGATTGCTGCCATTGTTTAGTTTTGCTGTTACAGAAAACCAGTGACAAAACTACGCCAAATCCAGGAGAAGAAAAAATGGTAGATCATTTGGGTTGGGTTGATAATGGCCAGAAATGCTTTGCATCCTAAATCTATACACAACCAATGAGTGTCCTCCAAGTGTTGTTAGTCCAAAAAATCAATAAAAAATAAATGCAAAAAACAAAAGAAATGAAAGAATAGACATGTTTATGGGCAATAATGGTATGTTTAAGTTGCTTGACCCAACAAAGAAGTGGATGATCAATGTCACTGTCTGGTGCTTGAAAATTTGGATAAGTTAAGCCTATTGGGACAATGACCCATAAATGTATTTCTCACGCATGTAGAGGGGCTGTTTGGTTGCTAGTTCTCTTGGATGAGAACAAAAGTAGGAAATGAGAATCGGATTCAGATTTATCTCTTACAGTTTATTTGTTTTTATATAAATGAAGAAAAAAGAAAAAAATCAAATCAAATCAAATCCAAATGAAGTTTCTCTCATAAATGAAGAGAAAGAAATCAAATCAAACCAAATTTTTTTTCTAGTACTCTATAGTTT
>CAODLS010618053.1:0-13084 GCA_948243855.1 Flueggea neowawraea
GAGTATTTGCAAAGCTGTTGTGGTGTCTGTAGATTACCGCCGGTCGCCTGAGTACCGGTACCCATGTGCTTATGATGATGGCTGGGCAGCTCTGAAGTGGGTAACAACAAGAACTTGGCTTCAAAGTGGGAAGGACTCAAAGGTGCGTGTTTATTTGGCCGGTGACAGCTCCGGCGGTAACATAGCTCATCATGTTGCTGTGAGAGCAGCTGAAGCGGAAATTCCGGTGTTGGGTAATGTCCTTCTTCATCCCATGTTTGGTGGGCAGAGGAGAACAGAATCGGAGAAGAGATTAGATGGCAAATACTTTGTGACAATTCAAGACCGCGATTGGTATTGGAGAGCATATCTACCGGAGGGGGAAGACAGAGACCATTCGGCATGTAATATATTCGGGCCTAGAGGCAAGAACCTGGAAGGAATGAAGTTCCCAAAGAGTCTTCTTGTTGTGGCTGGTTTTGATCTCGTTCAAGATTGGCAATTGGCTTATGTTGAAGGGCTCCAGAAAGCCGGTCATGAGGTGAAACTTCTGTTTCTACAGCAAGCCACAATAGGGTTCTACTTCTTGCCCAACAACGACCATTTCTATCGCCTCATGGAGGAGATTAAAAACTTTGTCAATCCTAACTGTTAATACACCCACCTAACCTTTACTTACACGCAGCCATACGTAACAAAACCTTGACATTTTCACTTTCCCACCCTTTTGCAGTAATGGTGTGTGGTTTATTACTTCTGATCGTGTCACCACTGGGCGTGGTGACATGGGTTCTGCATATTTGAGGGCAATTTGTTGTTGGTCTGATGTCTTCTGGGTGCGGTAACAGCATTCGACCAGTTTCAGCTGTTCAAAAGATTGGAGCTTGTTTATGGTGTTCTGCAAAACCATCAAACAGTAAGCTTTCCTGGGCTAACCTGCCACCGCGAACAAGGAAAGCAGGGAGGAATGTGAGGTTAGCAGTTGTGGTTGATCCATTAAGCACGAATTTGAGAAATGAACATGTCTAGTTTATACTTGTGTTCTAGAATTTATATGCAGAGATTTTTGCTTGCAGTTTCCTATTATATTCTCGCGTTGTTAACGTTGATGCTCAATGTCTGAGCTAAAGGCATATATACCCATGTTAACTTAAACCCCCGTCTTTCAATTTTATGTATTTGGTGCTAATCTTTAGTGTTGACCAACATGAATGAATCCTCTTAAGGGAAAAAACAAGGAAGGGGTGGGTAGTAGGGGATTTGATTTGGTTCAACTTTGTGAGAAAACCCAATTGAGTTAAACCCAAAAAGGGATGAAAAATGCGGAAGAGCGAGGAAGAAGGGAGGAAACCCTGTCCACCAAAAAAGCCATCTAAAAAGAGGAAGGAAACTGATTGGAGGAAAGGCCAAAATCATGGACATCACAATCAAAATTGATTAAAGATTGTCAGCTCCGGATTGCCCCTTTGTAGTTTGGAAATGGGCTTGTGTGTTGTGATGGGAGGAGACTCATCCACTAGTGGTTGGTTTTTTTGGATGTATTCTAAAGGGACCACTTCTTCTCATTAAACATTTGTTGGGATTGCTTAATGGTTGCTAAGTGGTGTAATTAGAACAGCTAAGCATTGGAAAATTACATGGAACTGTCCTTAATTGACTTTCTTAATCTTTTAATGTTTCTATCTCCAACCCACTCTTGTTTTCTTTTTGTCTTTTTATATCGAAGCATTTCTCTCTCCGTCTTTCTTTTGTTCAGATTAGCATGGTTTTTCTTTGTCTCTATTATCACTTGTCCCCTTGTAAATTAGCTGTTTATGTTCTTGAAAATATTCTTTAGTGCGACCCGCCAAAGTCATTGTCAACAAAATGGCCTTTAATCATCATTATCGACAAAATCCTTCATTTGGTTTTGGTCGGTGCCTTGCTTTTGCCCTTTAATCCATCTTTCCTCTTCATATTTTACTACTCCCATCTAACCTAATTACTAGTAATTTTGAAGTTTCACAATGAACGAAATTACTCAGACAAATACATACAATCGAAATACTTAGTATTAAAGAAAGAAATATTAGATTATTCTCTCTTTAGAGGGCTAATTTTAGTTTCTTCTGGCCACCTAACCAATATTTTTTTTGCTTCTTGAGTTGTTTACTTTGATCTTCAAATAAAGTTAAGCATGAACCAACGAGGGTTGATCGAGTTGGCAACTCGGTCCTCTTAAGGTTCGACTGGGTGTGCTCCCCAGTTCGAATACTAGGAGTCACTCTCTTGGCCAGGAGTCTCGCCTCCAACTCCAAATTTCGAATTAGTTTGATTGAAAAATCCTAGTCAGATGCCAATTGGGACAACAGAGGATCTTGGATAAAAAATAAATAAAGTTAAGCATGGCACTGGAACCACACAAGGTTGACTAGTATGAATCATCTTTAGCTCTTTTACTAAGTCGTGTCAGTCATTTGATGAAATTATTGTTCTCTCAACAAAAAAGAGAACTGTGACCTTCATTATTGATATTCGTTTGTCCTAATTGACAGACAAAGTGCAAAAATAAATTATGAATTAAGAAATTTAACATATTGAAAAAGAAAATTGGCTATAAGGTATTTAAATACTAACACGCAACAAACAAACATACTTATCTTATAATAAAATCTCTTCTTCTCTAGTGTCTATCTATAATTTGGGCTTGTTTAGTTTATTTTTAGTATATTGTGATTACGATATTTTTGTTAAAAATCGTGTAATTCTTTATTTTTTAATATTTAAACTCATGCTATCTAATAAATAATTTTTATTATATGCTAAACTTTAAACATAATTGTGTTTTTAGCATAAAGCAATTAGGATGTCTTTGTTTACAGGCCTTGTACTAGGACAATATGGGAGTTAATATTTCCTGGGATTTTATCTTTAATAATAATAATATACCCACCACTCATACCTGGTCTAGCTTAATTAGAATGTCTTCTTTGTTTAAAGACTTGTACTAGGACAATAAGGGAGTTAATCTTTCCTGGGATTTTCACCTTTAACAAGGTTCCGGCTCAAACTCCAAGGGAGAGCACTTTATTGTCTTTGTAAAATTGAGTTTGGACTTTTATTTGAGTAGGATGGATGGTTTATTGTCGTCTAGTTTTTGATGGGTACGATAGTGATAAAATTTGGTTATTTTATTGAATTTAACTATAATTTTATCAAATATTTTATAATAAAAAGATAATTTATATAGTCACATCTGACAAGATGAACTTGAACTGGTCATCCTCGTTTTCCTTCTTCTTGTAAAAAAAAAAAAAACATACCCACCACTCATACTTAGTCTAGCTTAATTAAATGGAAGTTGATGGTGTCATTTCAATTTTGTGTAAGGTTAATTTAACTAAATTGATATAGAAATGGCGTAGTTTTTTTTTTTCCAAAAAGAAAAGAGAAACAGCACAAAATTGTTGAAATGAAATTTATAATTTTATAAGAGTATTGGTTGCGAAATACTGTATATGAAATAAAAAGAAACAAGTTGGAATATAATAATTAGGGGAAGCTAAGTGGGAAATGGTAGTGAAAATGGACGCATGTGTTGTCGTATTAGGGAGGTGGCTAAGCATGTGCCACACACACACACACTAAATTCCAAAAAAAATGCCGTGTTTCTTCCTCAATTTATCTTTCGTTCAACATTTGTAATTTAGCCATTCGTCAATTTCTTAACATGCGACCCACAATGGCTGAGTTTTGGCCTTTTCTGCCTTAGGTTAACGACTAGGAACACCTTCTGGCTCCTTCTGCCGCTTCAATCCCACCCCTTTGCGTTTTTCTATTTACTTTTTTCCACGTATTTCTTATTTTATTGCCAACCTTCTACCACCTAAACCATCCCCTCTTCTGCGCTTCTTCCCCTTGTATTACGGGATGTTATTCCTTTTCTTTCAAATTTGGATTTGGTTTCTATATTGGGTATCCTTAGTTTCTGTATATTGATTTGTTGTATTTTTATTTATGCATATTATAATTATTAATGATGCATTATTATTATTTTTTTAATTATATAATTTGACAATTTACCACCTATGTGGATTATGTATTATTCAAAATTGAAATCAAATTCCACTATTTTAGACTCATGCTATTTTTTTTTTGGTTTTGACCACGCAATTTTTTTGGTCGGGGTCAGACGCCTTTAAGCCATAGTTGTTAGACTAATCAGCCTTCGGGATGAGAGGCACAGCCCCTACACAAGAGTGTGACTTTTCAGGGACTTGAACTAAAAAGCATATCCAAACGAGACATCTTAAAGAGATCAAATTATTAACTCAACCAACCCTTCAAATGATTAGATACATGCTATTTCAAATCTTGCTTGCAGGTGAATAAAGATAAATTGATTTTTTTTGTGTATCAATATTTTTATCTTTTTTTAATCTTTCTTCTGCACAAACAAGAACCAAGGACTCAAATTCAACATCTATACCATAAATCGAGAACATGGTATTAATATCCAGAATGTTTTTCCAACTAAAAATTTATTTTTATTTTATAATACTAGACATGAACATCTAGTACTCTATCAGCTAAAAAGTAAACACTCGAAAACTGAAGTAGCGTGTTGACTAGAGTTTATGATTAGTTTAACAAGCATGTAAAACAATGGGCTTGATGTGAGTGAGAAACTGATCGAAACTAACAACTTCCATATGGTAAAGAAGGGAAAAAAATTGCAAGTTCCCTTATTTTATTGATTATTGAGGACGCTAGTAGAGACATGGATAAAAACAATATATTTCATATACATGCACCAAATGGATACACAGTGAGTCTATTAGGCAAAAGAATGGCGATATTCCACAAGGGTTACAGTTGAAAATGGAGTTTATGAGGACAAAACCATGTACAATGAACATGAGTGTTCATTGATGATTAGGTTCCCTCAAGTAAAACAAGCATCCACCACCACCAAACTTTTTTGTTTTTAGTTTTTGCGTCGGAATATGTCCAAAACATTGTACAATGTATCTGAAGTCTTTCAAGTGTTTGATTTAATTAAGTTGTGCTTAATTTTGACTTGACCAAAGTATCAATCACATGCATTATTACAACATCTTTACAATTTCCCGTCTCGGTGCATAAAAAGCACCCATATAATTATGCTTTTTAATTGATAGGTAAGACCATTTTTTCTGAACCATATGCATTGTTCAAGCCCTTCCAATTTCTAACCTTCTGTCGCTGTTGAACATCAACTCTGCTTTTGCCCTGTTTTTGCGGGTCTGATTTTTTTTCTTGCAAGTGTGCGTTTATTTTGGGCTGAGTTTCAGATAAGGCAAACTGCCATAATAAATATTGTTTTAAAGAAAATATAATTAGTCAACTTTATGTAACTTTCAGTCATGCTTCAAATGGTTGAAGAGAAAGGTCTCTGTTTGGCACGGATATACTATGGCATCCATAATTGGATTGATCGTACTAAATAGTTAATGCTATAATTTCTCCAAAAACATTTGTTTTTTTGTCATTCTTTTTTTTATTAAGAGATTAATTGGTACTAATTTCATGTTTTTGGATTACATTAAGGAGTTTCGATTTATTAAATGTCAATGTGTAATTCTCGCAGGAAAATAACCACTAGAGAGCTTAGAGTAGTATCACTCGTACGAATAAGTTGAAAATTATACGAGAGATTTGCCATTGAAAGATTGATCAATGAGAGATACACGTATATTTAGCTAATTGAGATGGCCACAATTTAAATCCATATTCTGGTGCATTTATAAAGGGTGTGTTACTACTGGTCTACTACTTCGATTGTCAAAACAAAAACAATAATGTATCATTACATTATGACAATATATATCATGAATATCTTGGGCGATCTGTGCAAAAAAAAATATTTTTGTATGCATTAATGATAAAAATGAATCTAGAAATCAATCATTGGCTGCAAAATGTAGCACCAAGAGAGGAAAAAAAAAGAAATAAATAATTTAAAGCTGGACCGTGAGAAAATAGTTGTTTTCTTTTTGCCTCATTTATTTGAGGCAAATACAATTTGGAAATTAAAAAAAAAAAGTTACAATGAATTCCAATATAAATGAATAATATCATTGTTACGAAACACTTTGAGTGAATTTCTATAAATTGGCCAAACATAATTTCGAGTGACTTTCTACACAAACTGTTGGGAAAGCAGTCCGCCCATGACAAATGAACCGAATCCGGTCGGTCAATATATGAACCGATATCGTGGGTCGAGATCAATTGATAAACCCAATTGGAGCACGTTATACCTAAAGGCCCCAAAGGCCAAGCCCATTATACCCAAAAGCCCCTTAAGGGCTTATAAATATGAGTGAGCAAGAAGAGGAAAAGATGAGAAAAAAAAAGGAACTAAAAAAAAAGGAAAGAAAAGAGAGGGAGGGAAACGTTCCTTCCCTCCTCCACCTTTTCCCGCTCCTTCTTCCATCCTTTTCTCTTGTCTTCATGGCTCTCCTCTCACTAAGCAAGTTTCGTTAATCGTCCGTTGATGATGCCAATCTTGAGTGGCTTCTAGACTGCGAAAAAGTCGAGCTTTCACGTCGACTTCTCGATTGTGCTTTGCTCGTGAGACCAACAATGTTTTTTTATCCTATTCAACTGCTAGTTGCTGCTGTATTTCACTGAAATCGAAGTTAGTAGTTAAACTGATAGTTGATTTCCTTCACAAACAAATGTAACATGTTATATAGTAAATGCTAAAAAAAAACCCCTCGATTTTTTCTAAGACTCAATGGAAGTACAATTACATCTAGTCGTTTTGCGATTTTATACATTAATACTCCCTCTTTTTCACAATGAATGTTTTAAAAAAATGACAAAATAAGTGACATTTTACAAAATCTATAATGTTTTGAACATAATTTTATAAATATATATTTATAGTTAATGCCTTACAATATATAATTTATATTTTTAATAAATTATTAATAGAAATAATATAGTAAATTAGTACCATAGTTAATATATTTTAATAATTTTTTTAATAAATGTGTTATAATCTTAAAAAATACTTATTATAAAAAGAAAGAGTAATAATGTTGCCGTTGACTAAGGGCCTTTCTCGGATGTTGGAACAAAATAGACTTATTGCGACTATTTCGGTTGATAACACTAACGGTTACTTAAGTTTCTGACTCGATGCATCTCATAATCATATATATATGAAACTAAATTTATTAATGTATATTTGTCTTGGTCAATTGGACACCCCTTTTTTAGTGTGTGATGGGAGGAACGCGAACGGTTTAAGAGTCTTGTTTATATATAATTTTAGGGAGTTTATGATGTACACTGTTCGTGGACTAATATCACATTATCTGAACTGTGTAAATTCTTAGTTTTTGATAAGTCGCTAGAGTTCAAACTCATGGATTCTTAACGTTAAAGTTAGTTATAATATCAATGAGCTATAAGTTCATTGGTCATTTTTTAGCTTTAGTTTCTTGATTTTTTTTCTTTCCCTTGAGCTTTAATTTCTTGTTCATGGGCATATTGTCTAAAAGTTTAATAAATTGGAGCACGTGTCAGATAACCATAATAATATAGTTTAGTTACGGGCATTTCTATTACTTATACACTTTTAGGGGTTGATGAATCTATCACATTAGTAATTCATTAACTCATCACTCATCATACTATGTTCCCTAATGGTTAACCTATCATTATACTCTAATACAGAATTCACAGTCACTCCATTCATTATTTTATTTATTTATAACATATAAATTATAATAAAAATATTTATTTGACATAAATATTTTGTGTGAGTTATTCCACTTATTCTTTCAACCAATTTTTTTATATTTTTAATAACATATACAAAATAAAAATTGATATTTTAAGAATATATAAAATGAAAAATTGAATTATTGAAAAATTAAATAAATGATGCCTATTTATAGTATTTTAAAAATTAATTAAAAATAGAAAATAAAATTAAGAAAAGAAAAGAAGTGAAAAAGAGCAAAAAAATTCAAAGAAAACAAAAAACTAAAGAAAACAAAAGAAAACAAAAAAAATAGTGTAAATGAATTAGGTTGGTCCACTGACAATAACGATTGGTCTTGACCAACAATTAGGCTGCTTGTAACTTAGGATTCCTGAAGTTGTCTCGTTGGACGTCTGCTCAGTACTTTTATTATTATTTTATCAAAGTTTACAGTTCTTAACCCCTCAGTTTTTTCATCTGTAACTCAGGGGCTCGTTTAAGAGTCTTGCGAGACGCCTACTCATTTTTTCACTAAACACAATTTAATTTTAATCCCCCAATTTTTATTTACTATTTCATTTAATATTTTCTATCCCAAATCCATTAAAATAAAAAGTGTTCATTCAAATAAAAATAATTCATTAAAATAAAATATTTCATTAAAATAAAAAATAATTAAAATTAAAAATATATTAAAATAAAATTCATAATTTCTTAAAATAAAATAATAATACTTGAAAATAAAATTCGGTATTATTCTTCATAATTTTTCCATAAAATAATAAGACTTGAGAGAGTTTGAGGGAGAGAAATGGATGTTTGAAGTGAAGAAATGATAGAAAAAAATATGTTTAGGGGGGTATTTATAGGAAAATGGGTAAAATTAGCCATTATGGACCAAAATGGTAATTTTTTTGCCCCTAACGATACTCCAACGGTAATATTACCGTTTGAGTAAATCTGACCGTTTGATCAATCAAATCCAACGGTCATATTTAATTTTTTTTTTTTTAAATAAATGACAGCCAATATATATATATATATATATATATATATATATATAACCAATAGAAAATAAACTAAAATTCAAACTGAAATAAACTCAAAAAAACTTATTGTAAAAAAGATATTTATTGAATTTAAGAAAGATAATCAACAAGTTTATTTTACTTTGATTTTAGTTGATTTAATGTTGTTTTTAAGTTTACAGAAGACAAAAAAAAATACTAATCTACAGTTAAAATAAACTAAAAAAACCTCATTTATACATACACGTGGCAATGCATAGAGAATATGTTGGGACAACGATGCTTGAAGAAAATGAATAGAGGTGTAGAAAATTCAAACAATGTGAGCCGTCGCGAAAATTGTTCTCATCTGGTGTGGGGTTTTTATTTTTGTTTAATATAATTGTGTAATTAGTCATATATATATATATATATATATTTGGAATAGTTAAATTGGTTTGATTGGTTACAACAAATAAAAGAAAGAATGCTGACTAAAAGAAAATAAAAGAGATTTAAAAAAATAAAATAAAAGAAAAAATAATGTTGGCCTAGGCAATAAAATGTTTTAGGCTATATAGACACAAATGCATGATAATTAAGGTCACAAGTGGTCACAATTGAGTAAATGTCTTATTGCACAGATGGCCTAATTAAAAAAAAATCTCTTGAATTACAAATTACAAACATATCTTCGCTAAAATCTCGTTACAAAATTATGCCGCCAGAAGTGTGGATTATAATTTTATACGTTAAAGTGAGGCAGAGACTACAATTTTATACGCTCAGCACAAAAATCAATGATAACTATACTGAACATGCTTAAAAACAGAAAGATTCAAACAACATCAAGTCTACAACAAAAGTAAAGAAGATTCAACCATAAAACTACATTTATATATATACATAAAATTATAGTATTCCAACATATATAATAGTCAACATCAAACCTAACTATATTGGATCCTAACATTGTTTCCAAATCAGTTACATATACTATCAACGAATCCCTAATTCTTCAAGTTTTTCTACTTTGGCTTGTGAAGGGCTTCATCATCACTTTGAAAATTTTCATTCTTATTTTTCATTGCATGTTTGTAAAGCAAACATACTAGCCTAAATCGATGATAATCCACATCAAAACTAGAAGTTTTAATCTTCTTCTCAATAACAAAATGCTTAGCAAAAGACATAACAAATAATCCACAATCGCAAAAAAAAATACAGAAGACAAATCAAGCAAAAACTCAGCAAGAAAAATGTTAGAAATCAACTGAAAAAACAACAATTGACCAACAAAATAAAATTAAATAAAAAATAACCAGAGAACAACCAGAAATTAACAGAAAAATAACCATTAGTCAACCAAAGCAATTTAAACAAAAAAATCATCCAAAAAACAAACGAAAAACAACCTATGACCAACTAAAATAAATTAAGCAAAAAATCAATTAGAAATAAACCGAAAAACAATCATTAACAAACTAAGACAAATTAAGCAAGAAATCAATCAGAAATCAACCAAAAAACAAACATTAACCAACTAAAACAAATTAAGGAAAAAATCAACCAGAAATCAACAAAAAATAACCACTAACCAACTAAAGTAAATTAAGCAAAAAATCAACCAGAAAACAACAAAACATCAACCGAAAAACAACCACTAACTAACTAAAACAAATTAAGCAAAAATAACCAAAAAATAATCAGATATCAACCGAAAAAAACCACTAACCAACTAAGACAAATTTAGCAAAAATCAACCAGACAAGAACCAGAAATCAACCGAAAAACAACCACTAATCAACTAAAGCAAATCAATCAAAAAATAACTAGAAAACAACCAGAAATCAACTGAAAAACAACCACTAACCAACTAAAACAAATTAAGATTTATAGCCCATGTAATAACCAAACAAACAAAAATGTTAGCGACGTGTTGCATGGTAAGAACAAAGGAAAGAAAATTGGGAGAATGAAGAAAATGAATGCATACATCAAAAGAGATAACAAAGAAAAATCGAAAGCGATACAACAAAAAAATAAAGTAGAAAACAACAAGAAATCAACCGGAAAAAAAATACTAGCCAATTAAAGCAAATTAAGATTTACAATCAATGTAATAATCACTAAACAAAAATGTCAATGACTTGATATCAAACGACATAACAAACACTCAAAAGCCTTCAAGCAATATCGACGTTCTTCACTCTTGATTGGTATGCAGAAAAACTTGTACTTCAGAAGGGAAAGACAATAACAGAGTATAGATGACAAAAGGAAACCCTAGGTTCAGAAACAAAATCGAGTTGAATTGTTAAAAAAAACAGATGAAACACTGAAATAAAAAGCAATTATCACAGAAGATTAAAAAAATTACTTAGTATATATATATATATAAAACATAAAATAAACTAAAAAATTATGTAGAGAAGATATTTATTGAACTTAAGAAAGATAACCAACCAATTTATTTTACTTTGATTTTTAGTTGATTTAATGTCCCTATCCCTCTCCAACATGAAGTCATCGACCTCCCTAAGAGAAGAAAAGATTTTCTCTTCTTGCTTTGTGCCTCGTGATTCGTCTAGTGGCATCTAAGTTGCAAGTACATATCACATGCTCGTCGCTTAACCGTGATATGTAGTACGTGGAAACTAGCATTGCCTTGTTTCCTTGGCATTCTACAGATCCATATTCCGTTGGGCGTCTATAGATGTAGGCTCAATTCCCTATGTTTATTATATTTTTGTATAGAATACTTTCAATTTATTTTTTAGTTTTTTTTTGTTGTTTTTGCATTTACATATTATATATATTGGTACTAAATAACAATCTATGGATAGAATACCAATTAAAATTTAAATAAATAATAATCCATTGATAGAAAATCAAATAAAAATACAAAAAAATGAAAAAAAAATTAATTGAAGACAAAAAATTCCAAATAAATAAAAAAAGAAAATTACATAGTTAATGTCATATGTAGAAATTATTTTAAATATGATCATAGATAAAAATGATCATTTAAATATTATTTTTTATTTTTTTTTTAAAAAGTTACCATTTTATAGGCATGATATTCAAAATTTATTTGATGCCATGCATGAAATAACTAAGTCATGCATAAAGATAGTCCTTTGAACATCATTTTCTATTTGTTGAAAAAAGAAAGAAAAATATTATCATTTTTTTAATAAGTGAAAAAAAATATAAGTGCTGCAAAATATCCTCAAATAATCACATGTTTAATACTAGTGGTCTGTTAGACCGACAAATGCCTTTAAAATCAATTATCAACCGAGTAATGTATTAATGAGTAAACTTGCAGTAATAAATATGAACTTTTAGCGTAATTGCAGAAACTAACTATTTTTGGCGTCCGCTGGAAATAATGTGTGAAAGGATATCAACCGCGTAATTTCCTCGAGAAACAAAACACTGTACAAGATCTATATGATGCGGGCTACATGAATTTTTTTACTCAGCCAGAGTACAACTGAATGGACTAAAATCTTTCTCATCAGGCCAGTCTTGAAGCTTATACACCCTCTTTACAGGGTCACCAAATTCTTAAAAAAGACTTGTGACATTAAAGATGTTGGATTATCAGTATCTTCACCATTGCTTCTTTCCCTTTTTCTTTCTCTTATTGCCATTGCTGCTGCCACCACCGCTGCCGCTATTCTTGGGACCATTTCCAGACCTGGCAAAGGGACTCTCGGCAGAGGTACTACCATTGAAATTGTCAAACATACCAGATTGTACCGCATTCTGTAGCCACTCAAAGAATTCTTCTTCTGTCATTGTCTCTTCCATATTAGATGTTGCCATCCGATTACCACTTTGTCCTGAGCTTGATCCCTTACTTGTATTATGCTTGGAAGTTACGCTGGTGTTCGCATGAAAACTAGGCTTGTGAGTGTTGGGTGGACATCTCATTCCCTGCAGCAAAAGTTAACAGTTCGCAGATCATTTCAAGGTCCAACACAGTATTTGGGAGAAGAACACTTAAAAGCTAGAATGTAGCCATGATTCTGCAAGTTGGTGGCACAAGTTAGACAAGAAAAAAAAATTACAGATCATCAAAGAACACAAGAACCTCTGAAAATTGCTAGTATTTACCTGACAAATGTACCATTCAGTAGCATCATATATTTTGCTATCTGCACAAACATATGCAGAAGGAGCATCAACCTGCATCAGTTAAAATAAGTCAAAAAGAGACACCATTCATCATTTTAAATAATCATCAGTGCCACAAATTCCACAGCAGCCTCCAATCCATACCTTCTGCAGTATCCCGAAAAATAATGGCTGGGAAGATTGCTCCACCCATCCATCACCATCTTTAGCTTGA
>CAODLS010618256.1:0-11130 GCA_948243855.1 Flueggea neowawraea
CAAAATGCCTAAGCTAGAAAGAATTATCAGAACATAGTCTACAAACAAACCAGCATTTCCATCAATGACATAGCTCACCTACCTGTTGAGGGTTGCAGAGACAGTCTCCTGAACAGCAGCTCTCCAATTATAACCCCTGTTCGATGTGACATAAATTGCACCCTCATCTGTCACCATCTCCGCACTCTTTTCCCCTGTTGCCTTTATATAAACCTTCACACATTGCAAACAAAAGCAATTAACAAAATCAAAACAAAGCTTGTAAACAGTTTAGATCCCGAAATGACCGCTTGGGTGCCTAAAGTGTGGGATTAACAACAGAAAGAAGCTGACCATGTCACCAGGAAGTTGAGCACTAAGTGGAATCCTCTCCCAAGTCTCTCCAGCATCAGCAGTATACAACAAAATTGCTGGCTTTCCAACAATCCAACCTTCCTTCCCTTTGAAACTAATCGAATTAAATCTATAGTTAAAGTCCTCATCTTCAGCTGAAGGTATTGACCGCGGCGCCCATGTGTTCCCTCCATCTTTTGTCTCCATAATCGTCTGCCTCGTCCCTAGCAAGAACCCTACAAAATTTGCACATTCATATCAGATTACTACTTCAACAACACTATTTGAAACAAAGTACCTCCTCTGTCCCGACACTAGTCCACTTTGCAAATGCACACAGATTAATAAAACTTTTTTATTTTACAAAAGCTGGGATTGGAACATTAGCTGTTCTCTCTCCTTCTAACAAATGCAAATTCGAACCTGAACTTTTGACAGTAAAGACCGCTAAGCTAAAATGCTAGTCAACAAACTAACCGAACCAACAACTTATTGGTAAAGTGGAACAGAATTTAACATAATTACCAAGGCTTAATACAGAGATTTCATTCTAAAACTTACATTGCATTTCGCTGAAAATTAGACTATTGTTTTGAAATCGCGGGAGCAAAATGTTTCAGATTTCCTACGCAAAATGTAAATTGACAATAAAAGTTTCTGCGAAATTAAAGAGAGGGGCAGAGAGAAAGACCGTGGTTGGGATCGTCAGGAACAAAAGCGATGTCGAGGAGGACGACGCCAGGGTCGATAGGAAGGGAGACTCGCTCCCACTCAGAAAGAGCATCTTCGGCTTTCGCAGGTTGCTGGACAAGGTATGGAGAAGTCAGGAGAGGAAGCGAGAGTGCGGCGGTTTGAGATAACAGCAACTGCCGTCGAGTTAGAGGTTGTTGTTGGCAGTTACTGAGAGAGGCTCTGGGAAGAGACCGGAGAGGCAGTGAAGTGGAGGCGGAGGTGGTGGTGGAGGAGGGTCTTTGTAGACATGGAGTTTTGGTGGTGAATGGAGAAGTCAGGGAAGCCATGGATGCTCTGGGTCTGTATGGGTATGTGGGGAATGGGGAGTGAATTTCCCTTATCCAAGTAGTGGTGGTTATTTTATCCCAACGGCTACGCGGGATGTTCCGAGCGCCTCATTCTATGCTTACGTGGACTCCTTTTCTTCTTCATTTATTTCTCTTTTTCCTAAAAAAACAAATTATTTTCATGACGGAATCTTTTGTTTTTTTTTTCTTTTCAATTCTTATAATTAAATGCTTCTCTAATTACAACAAACAAAGACAGACTCGCACATTGACAAGAGTTGCTAAAATTTCCTTACAATCAGCAATTATCAAACCTGGTTCTCTAATTTTATTTGATACTGTACTTATGGTTGAGATTTCTGAGTTCTGAACTGAACTCCACAAATTTGCTCCACCAAACAGATGGCCTGATACCATTTCACTTGCTCTTGCAGATAGATGCATTATGGTTCTTTGCAGAAGAGATTGCTCCAAATCCATGGCAATCCCTGCTGCAGATAGCATCTCCTGCACTGCTTGAAACAATGAACAAGTTCTACGCTTATGTTGGAGGTAGCTGGGTCAACCAAAATATCATCTCAAACAATACTCAAGAACATCTGCAAATGGATCCATCCATTTTGATCCCCCACATCTCACTCGACCAAACAAGCAGAATACAGCTGCCGTACCTGGAGATCAGCAACGCAGGCAAAGAATGGCCCTATTACTCATTCAACAACGCATTCCCAATCTGCGTTAAGAACTTCGGATGATATTGAAGCATAGTCATATACAGGTTTATTAGGTCTTGCCCAGAAGCAGTAAACAAGATCACCACATCCCTTCATGGACGGAGCAACTGAATGACCAGTCCCTAATTCAGCAGACAACCTTAATCCTTAAGTTCAGCATTTCCACCACCATTTCAATTGCCTAAATGAACAAATCCAACTAAAAGAATGAAATAAGCAACAAAATCAGTATGCTTTTCATTTCATGCATTGATTCATTAAGAAATATTACAATTCACTGCATTGCAGCTTTCTAATCGTTCTACATGAACCCGAAACACAGCCGAGCAATGATAAACACTTGAATGAGAACTTTTCGAGGTCAAAAAGATGTAAACTTGGGCATGAGAATAGAAAAGTAGCAAGAAAGCATAAAAAAGATGACAACTTGATTAAGATAAAAATGTTACCAATAAGGAATTGATAATTGAATTTTACATTTTTTTTTACAAAGTTGAATTTTAAAATTTAAGATGTGTATCACCGAAAGTTTATCAGATAAAACGCGAGACCAGGCAGAGACAGAACACAATGTGATACACTCACAGTTGAGAGAGTCCCAAACCAATTGGTCGTACAAAATGTCGCCATGACTGAATCAACAGCACCATAACAATTTCTGTGTCAGAAGGTCAATGCAGGGCACGTCTCTGCAAATCTCTCCAAAAGTTGCTTGGACACCATAAAAAGAGCTGATAAATGCTTCTACAAGCTCTTGAACCATAAATTCTGGAAGAAAAGGTTGATTGGGGAAAACCCACATCTCAAAGTTTTACAACTCGATAAATCACAAGAAATTTTAAACCGGACACACCATAATTGAAAAAAAAAAAGTCACAAATTTTCATTAAAGAAACAAATTTTCTTTCTTTTCAATACTCGGTTGTTGAAAAAAAAAAAGAACAGTATCTCTACTCTTACAATGGAAAAAGAGCCGATCAATTTCAACTAACGCCGTTGGAAGAACACGCGCTGTCCGAATGATCGTGATCATGATGGTGGTGATGATGGTGATCGTCTTCATCGCTATCGTCCTCGTCGAAGGACTTCTGCTTATGGAAGATGCAGCACTTTTTGGAACTTTTCTTCTGCATAAACTCGTTGTCGATGGTACCTTCCTTCCATGTCACCTTCTTCTTTTTCCGATTCAACCGTAGAGTGAGGGTTTGTGGAGGCGGTTGTTGTTGGGCGGTGTTGTCTATGGTGATTGTAGTGCTTACCGATGGCGATGCTGTTGACGACGACGGCATCGGCCTCGTTGCGGTGGTGGTGGTGGTGCTGGTTAGGGTTCCGGACATGTCGGGATCTTTTGATTGGAGGAGAAAATTTGACCAAGAAGACTACGAGAAGAGAGGTATTGTCGTGTGGAACCGAAATGGACTAGAAGAGGCGGTTTTACTATTTAGTCCTTTCACTTTTTTTTTACCATTATAATTTTTGATCAAGAAATATTTACTTTTTAATTGGTTTTCATGCAAAATATTACTTCTTTATTTTTCGTTTTCATGGCATTTTTTTATGTCCCATTTAATCAGAAAAGTAACAAATTTTGCTTTTTATTTCTATTAATAAAAGATAAGCTCACTAAGTAGTCGAAGTTTTTTTCACTAATATTAAGTAGTTTTTTTCATAAGTCTTTTTTTTTACTAATTTGAATTCAAGTCAAATAAAATACTTTTACATGTTCATTTGAACTCAAAATTTTTAATTAAATTTTTTTTTTACCACTTTACTAAAACTCTTGGTAATTTAGATAAACCATTTCATTTGCAACATATTTTAATAGTTATTTTTTTTAATTAGATAAACTAAGAACATCCCTAATGCTCAGTTTGTCACCAAGCACTAGACGATGGGAAAGGTTGCTGACACAACCACAGGTGGTTGTGCACAATTGCCACTGAGATACCTTCTTTATTTTTTATTTTTGTCTTCAACAATTACTCTTTTCTTTTTTTTCTTTCTTTTTTTTTGTTTATAAATATGTTTTTACTCTTCTCATTTTATTTAATTAACCATTATTGTAAAAGCTAAATAAGATATGAAATAGCTATTTTATATTTTTTTAGAACTAATTATAATGTAATATTTTTAATATTTTGTTATTAATATTTAGATATTATTGTAATTTTCTATTAATAAAATTGTATTTTCAATGCTCAATTTTTAATTTTTGAGTTGATTTATATCTTAAATATTTATTCAATCAACCATTAAATTTTATTTTAACTAAAAATTATTATTTTTAAATATTCAATTAAATAATTATTAAAATAAATATTATATACTATAATTCTTAAAATAATATTTTTAATTCAAATATTAACTCACAAAATATTTATGTCAAATAAATATTTTTTATTATAATTTAAATATTATAAATAAATAAAATAATAAGTGAAGTGATTGTGAGTCCTAATAAGAGGTTAGTGCATTAGGGAGAGATGATTTGTTGAATGAGAAGTTATTAAATTGCTGATGTGGCAAGATCATCAGCTCTAAAATGGGTTAGTCCATTAAAGATGCCCTAAGTATGATTTTGGACAACCAAAGTTTATAACTTCAACTTAAGAATTTTGGTTAAGAAAAGAGAAGTAAATTTAACATTTAAAAATAAAAAAAAAATCAATTTAGAAACTAAAAATATATTAAAAAATTCATATATGCATTTTAAAATTGATAAAGAAGATATATAATATAAAAATAAAAAAATAAAAATACATGAAAAGACTTGTATTATGAGAGGATCAACATTCCAATTTACAAAAAGGCATTTTAAAATTGGGTATAAAGGATATACTCTTTCCATCCGATTTTTTTAGTCTATTTTTATTTTTTAACTATCCTAAGATGTAATCTATTTTTATTTTTAAATATAGTTCTAGAATAAAATCTTTTTAATATCTTTTGAAAGTGATCACAATATTGAAATAAACTAATTAATCAAAATAGATTTGAGTTTACCTTAAGAATCGTACAACAAAATTTCTGGACAGATTGCTTTAGAAAGACAACAAGGTAATGTTAGTCACCACGAACTACAAATCTTCAACAAACGAGAATGTTTTATATTTGTGCAACCTAAGAGCCTGCAGATTGATCTCCAAATCACAAGACTAAGAAGAGAAAAATCTCTTCTTGCTTTCTTAGAGAGAGGGACAACAAATAGGAGAAGGAGAGAGGAGTTTGTTTTTCTTTTACGTCTGTTTCTGTCAGACTTAGGATTAAGGTTTTCTAATCCTGCCAGTATTTATATTAACCGGTTTGGTTCTTTATAAACCAACCAGAAAACCACAACTAACCCAAAAAGAACTTATTCAATCAAAACCAATTTGGTAACCACCTGAATTAATTCTTATTAATTCAGGTTCGGGTTCCACCCATGACCCGGTATGGACGAACCTATTTTTCAACATCTCCCACCCGTACATGACGAGACGTATCCATCATGATACACATTCATTAAATTCGAGATTCAATCTGTCATACGAAAAATAGGCCATGCGACCAACATATGACGAGAGCTACAACGTTGTACACTGGTTAAAGTTATACAACAGTTCTCGAAACTTGCTTCTTTTTGCCAAAGCTATGACACATAAGCTTTGTGATGCATTTAAATATGCCAATACCCCAAACTGCCTTCCACAATCGTTGTTTTCAAAAACTTATTGATCTCTTAAAAGCTTAATTCGTTTTCACTATTACATTTCTCTCAGAAACTATAACATGAGCATAGTGAGCAACAGAACTTTGCCAATATGTTATGAAAGTAGTCTTCCTCTCTTACACTATACAATCCATCATGAATCAGTATGCCTACCCAATGTGATCCGTCCATTCGAATCAAGCATGACTTTAGGTGACATACCAAAGTAACCACATCGACTCATACTTCATATATGCGTTAAGAGTTATAAGGGTAGATAATGCATGAAACTTCTTGTTCACTATAGGGTCTCACACTAGAGAAATTGAGATCATCTTTTCATAAGATTTGTCATCCCTTTGATCGCTTCACACACATGGTATGAACATGTGTCATGGTGTTTTATCCTTCATTGAAGGAGCGCGTGTTTATTTCATAAACACCATGCAGAGGCTTCGGTCAGAGCACATTTAAGCATTCTACCTTTAGTCCATTCCTCTTAGGACTACCTCTGGTTTTAAGATGGAAATATGTTATGCCACCATAGGCAATTCATAGCATTCAATCACCTATTGATCGGACATGAAATTCTCATTCATGGCGTATCTTGCAAACTAACCATACGACTTCTTCTCGCAACTATTCCAAAACGGCATTCATGATTATGAGCATTGCTCTATCAAACACAATTATGTTCAAAATTCTGCCTCATCTCGGCATTTAACAAACAAATAGCTAAACTCAAGATAAACACCCGTGTGAGTGGGCTCATTCTCCATCCAACATGCTCTATTATACACAATAGTCTTAGTGAACGATGATGTATAATGTTCACCATCATGTATTGCTAACAATGAAATTATGAAAATGATGATTTCATCATTCAAAAGAAAATCAAGTCATATAGATGTTAAATGCAAAATTTAATTACTTAGTAAATAATTACATTTAACAATGGTATGTTCCTATATTTTATGTAACCCTAGAGACTTCAAGTGTTCTTCAAACACATCTCTGGATATCGGTTTCATGAGTGAGCCTGATGTCACCTAATGACTAGGAATGTACTTAATATTCGCTTCTCGTCTTGCAACCATATCCTTTATGGAGTGATACGTAATATCAATGTGCTCACTTTTCCTATGGAATTTTGGATTTTTGGTGTAAGCAATGGCAAACCTACTATCGCTATAGATAGTTATGGACTCCAGCGAGGTGGTCAGTCCAAAGTCCTTATAAAACTGCTTTAGCCATATAGTTTTTTGTACTGCGACTAATGAACCTACATATTCAGCTTCTATACACAATGCTACACAGGATTGCTTCTTGCTTCCCCAAGAAATGGCTCCATTTATGAGCAAGAAGACATAGCCATATCTGGATTTTCTTTCCTTAACATCACCACCTAGGTCAGCATCTATGTATCCTCTCAGTTGCATATCGTTTCCTTAATAACATAGTGCATAACTTGCAGTTTTCTTTAAGTATCTCAGTATCCTTTTCACCGTTTCCAATGTTTCTTCCCTGGGTTGGATTGATATCAGCTTGCTACACTGATAACAAAACTAATATTTGGCCTAGTGCATAGTATTTTATACATAATATTGCCTATGGCACTTTTTAAGGAACTCTTTTCATGTACTCTATGTCATGTGGCGTTTGTGGGAACATTTCTTTGTCAATAGACTCTCCATTGGCAATTGGGTATCAACGAGATTGCATTGCGACATATTAAATCTCTCAAGGATTTTGTTAATATATGTCTTTTGTGAAAGAGCTAACAATCTCCTTGATCGATCTCTTGAAATTTTTACTCCAAGACTATACTCAACTTCACCCATGTCTTTCATCACGAAATTTGAAGAAAGCCAATTCTTTACTTTGTTGATGAAAAACATATCATTCCTAGCCAACAATATGTCGCCAACATACAAGGTGAGAATGACAAACTTATCATTTGCGTGTTTGATGTACACACAATGGTCATCATCGATTACTTCAAAATCAAATGAGACTTTCTAGAAGACTGCTTTAGGCCATAAATTGATCGTCTCAATCGGCAAACCTTATGTTCACTGCCTGGGACTATGACACCTTCAGGTTGAACCATGTAGATTTTCTCATCCAGTTTCCCATCGAGAAAATGAAATCTTCACATCCATTTGATGTAACTCAAGGTCTAGACTAAATACTAAGGCTAGAATTAACCTGATAGATTCGAATCTAACCACAAGAGAAAAGGTCTCATCGTAATCGATGCCTTCTATCTGTGTGAACCCCTTTCCAACTAGCCGACTCTTTCGTTGTTTGGGTTTACCATAAGCAGATTGCTTTATTCAATGTACCCATTTATTATCGATAGCCTTTTGGCCTTCGGGTAGATCGACCAAATCCCACATATGGTTGGCCTTCATTGATGCCATCTCTTCTTCCATTCCATTCATCCATTCTTCTTTTGTTGTGATGAGTTAACCTCTTGCATGTTGCGAGGTTCATCCTCAAATTGAGGTATAGCTAAGAGAGTCTCGCTTGGTTATTCGAGTGAAAAACATCGTCGCGGGACTTGACCTCTCTTAGATTTACATGGTGGTTTTGCTTCTTGATAAACATAACACATATATTTGTCAAGATTTGGAATAACACCCACACTGGGATTAAGTTCCATGCTCCCACTAGAATTTGGAATCACACTCCCACACAAATCAGGGATAAGATCAGGAGCATCCGTATTTGTTGGAGGTTGAGATACGTTATCTTCACTATCGACCTCAATTCTCCCACTCAGATAAAGTGATCCTGATGTATCGAATTCCTGACTCTCATAAAAAATGAAATCTTTATCCACTTCTCCCAGATTAGGAAATTCATTCTCCAAGAATGTGACGTCTTTAGACTTAAACTCAGTTACCATGTTGTTTTCTTATCCTCCTATTAGAACATATCCTTTTGAGAGTTCAGGATATCTAACAAAGATTCCTTTTTTAGCACGTGGACCAAGCTTCCCGTGCTTGCTTAAGGTATCGTGTATGAAAGCGGTACAACCCTATGGCCTTAAATGACTTAAATCAGGTTTATGCCCAATCCATAATTCATATGGCATATACGTTATTGATTTAAAGGGCATTTGGTTGAGGACATGGGCAACAATGAGCAATGCATATCCTCTAAAGGAAATTGGAAAATTTGCTTCTGCCATCATAGACCTAACCATAATTCATATGGCAATAGTGAGTAATGCATACCAGTCAAGAAGTTTAATGTGAAGTCACATCAGTTGAGGTTGGTGGCTTCATTATGGGTTTATGGAATGAAGAAGCAGAATGAAGGTTATTGCAGCAAACAATAGTCACCAGAAAGATGGACTTAGTCCATCTTTCTGGTGACTATTGTTTGCTGCAATAAACTTCATTCTGGTTCTTCATTCCATAACCCATAATGAAGAAACCAACCTCAACCGATGTGACTTTACATTAAACTTCTTGACTAGTATCTTCTTTCCCAATATAAAATACTCGGTAAATAGTGCAACAAACAAGCCACAATCACTGAAACAAGATACAATATAAAAACTAATCAACATTTAGTTTAATACAAAAACAAATAATAAGAAAAAAAAATGAAAGTTTAGAATTTTACTTGTTATCCTAAGTTGGTAGAGCTAATACAAACTCTACATCTATCGGATCAATTAAAGCGATGTTTTGATAAGCATCTAAAGAAAGAAAATCCTTCCTAGCATCAAAGAAATTGACCTCTAGAAGGAAGTATGGTAGTAGCACTGAATAGGCTTCAACAACTGATCTACCACCCTTCTCGGTCCTCTTCGATTTCAATGAGTCATAGACATGCATACATCTTTCTTTTAATGACAATATACCCAAGACCCAGTGATCTAATTTACCACCCAAAGCATCACTTGACACATGAATTGGGAAAAGGATGTGATCAACAGCAGACCATTCCACACCAGCTTTAATTATATGACTAGAAATGTAACCAACTATATTGTCACTAAACTGCATCAAGTTCGTTTTTTTTCACTTCCCAAGTAAGTCCTATGTAAACTCTAGATTCTTTGGTCAAAATAATTATCAGTTGTGATAGCTCGTAATCCACCAGGCATCTTAGAACTCAGATAACAAAATATAACATCAAGATAATGCAAAAAATAGAAAAAGCAACAATATATATAAATAACCAAAAAGTACAAAGTTAATTATATAAAAACCAGAAAACAAATCTTACACTTGATTCAATTAGTTGTCCTGAAGCAACCAACTGATAAAACCAAGTCTTTGATGTTACTAAAAAAACATTAAAGTTCAATGGTGGATCAATAACATCTGCCTCCTCAGTGTAAATACACTCCAGAAAATATAAAACACATTACAAAAAGTTCATTAGAGACAGAAACATGTCAAAAAACAAATAATTACTTCTTGCTACCCCTCTTCCCCTTAATGTATCATGTGTAAAACCAATCTATAAAACTATTGTCGGAAGAATACTCAGAGCTACACTGCCCAACCTCGTCATCAAAAGGACAGAGTATCTCCTCCTTACTACCTTTATCTTTGAGAACTAGATTCCAACAGAACATCATAACGACATCTAAAATAGAGACCAATCTTCCTCTTCCTTTTGTGAGTCTTTTGAGTTGGAGTTCTGAAATCTTCGATAACATTCTCATTAACATCTTTCAACTCCTACATAATCTAAAACATAAAAGTATTAGTTCTACTTATTTATGCTATATTTGTAACTTGTATATACTATGTTTATGCTATGTTTCTTATTTGTATATCTTTTACAGAGATGCAGAACATACAAATATTAGTTCTATAACTTGTTTATTCTATGTGTAACTTGTATGTACTATGTTTATGCTATGTTTATGACTTGTTTATACTATGTTTATAATTTGTATATTTTTTACAGAGATGCATAACATACATGTATTAGTTTTATAACTTGTTTATACTATGTTTGTAACTTGTATATCTTCTACAGAGATACAGAACATATAAGTATTAGTTAATACCAAAAATTATAAAAAAAAAACTTACAATTTCTTTAGACTGTTCTTGCTCGGTTTCAGTATCTATCTTTGATGGCTTTGCCGCTGAAATTATGGCCTGCTCTTCAGCTTTCTCTATTTCTTGAATAAAAGCAGAATCAATATTATCTGACTTTAAACTGTTCGTAGCAGCCTATAAAATTGAAAAGACATATAAATGAAAAAAATAATAACATACGACAAACACCCAAAGAAATAAAATCAGTGATATATAAGCACATCTATGAAAATGCAAAAAAACCTGATTCTCAATAGACAAATTCTTATCCTCATCATATT
>CAODLS010618561.1:0-10943 GCA_948243855.1 Flueggea neowawraea
AGAAGATGACAGAGTCCACAAGTACCAAGTTCCGGAAGATGACTGCTTTGTTCATTTGGAGGTTCAATTCAGGTTCTTCAACCTGTCTCCTAAAGTTGACGGAGTTCTCGGCAGGACTTATAGACCGGATTTTGAGAACCCGGCAAAGCCTGGCGTGGCAATGCCAGTTTTGGGAGGCGAAGATAAATACAGAACCACTTCACTTCTCTCTACAGATTGCAATACTTGCATTTTCTCTCTTGAAAACACCTCAAGCTACTCTGCTTCATCATCTGTGATCGATTTCGGCCCATTGGACTGCGCCCGCGGGGCTGATGCAGGGCATGGAATTGTTTGCAGGAAGTAATATTTAGAAGCTTTAGTTTGCTTCTAATTAGTTGAATAAGTAAATGGCAGCAGCCAAGCAATTGTGCCTATTACGAATGTGAGTTGTGTATTATCTGTTTTGTGTTTGTTGCACTGATGTAATGCCCATTTGTGCTTGTTACAGCAAAATTATATCAGCATATTGTTGTTTGTTACATTCATATCAGTGGTATAATATTATCTTTAAGCACAGTTCATACTATTTCTTGCATTTTCTCAAAAAAAAATAGAACTCTGAAACATAGCTCTAACTTCGGGTTCAAATTCTAGCTTCTCTGATACCATGTTAGAACACAAGCAGCAAGAAACCAATTGCACAAGTTTTCGAAAACATAATGTGAGAATTAATACAAACAACTTCAAGGATTTGGATAATTTATAAAAATAGGACATCTAAGAAGACTCGTTCAACAAGAAACTTTCCAATTGCTTGATGAAAGTTAAAACAGATGATACTGTCTTCGATGGCAAAGAATCATCTTCTGCATCAATCTCATACGCTACAATGACATCGATCAGAGTGTCTTGATCTCCAGTTGCAGTGAGCTGGAAAGTGGTTTTGTAATGAGAAAATCCGAGATTCAGGTGGCCTCCTTCTACTACCTCCAATGCGATTCTATGTATTGATTCATCAAGCTCTGATATCTTTTCTTTCTGGTATGTCATCGTCTTTACACCTATCATTTGTACGAAACAACCCATCACTTTGGTATATAAATAAACAACATCAGTTCCGATTCTGGTCGACAAGATTAGTCTAGATAAAAAACAAAGAGGTCCTGAAGAGAGAGAGAATAGGAAATTGCATGGTATTGCCGAAAAATTGAAAATATTTGAAAAATACCGTTCTTATTTTGGAAAAAAAAAGCTTTTGTTCAATTAAGTATATTTTGGTGCGATTTTTTATTTATTTCATACTTTTTTTAAAAAATAAGTTAAAATATTATTTTTTAAAATATTTTCACTGTCTAAGCTTTATATAAAAGCTTAAAAAAATATCCGTTCTTTGTGGTTTTGGATTTGGACCTAAAGGATATGGCTATAATGTTTTTTTAGTTAATATATTTTATGTGTTTTTAATGGCTGAGATCAAATAATATTAATTTAACTAAAATTTAATAATTTAAATGCAATCAACACATTAAAATAACAAATACTGAAACTTATATATTATAATATGTTGGCTATATTACAACCGTTGAAATTTAATTAATTAGATTTAACTCTCAAAAAATACATAAAACATATTAACTCAAAAGCCTCGTGACCCATTCTGATTTCGTACTCTATTAAAATACAATATATATATATATATATAAACTATATTTATAATTTATTTATTAAATATTTCTTGTCGTCGGGTCATAGATGGATTATAGATTTAGTTTTAGGCCCATTAATGCTGATGCATATGAACCAATGATGGCTAGCTGGGCAACCTTAAGAAATGAGGCCTGCATGCCAGGCTCAAACTGGTTTATGGGTAAAACTATTTATTTTCTATTTTTAAAATTGAATATATTATAGATGAATTGATTTAACAGTTATAAATACTAATAATATTATTAAATATTGATTTTATTATTTTATATTATATTTTGTAGTATTTAAATAGATAGTTTTTTTGAAATTATTAATAATTTATTATATAAAAATTCGAAAGCTGAAATCCGAAATAACTTCCCACCCAATGTAGAGGGGGTTTCCATGAGCGTTTAGGACGATGGACTAAGAATAAAAAATTCTCTTAATTTTGATCTCAGCTTTGGAACATTGTCTAGGAGCCCTAGAGGATCATATTGTCTGGGATCCTCTTAACTATCAAGTATTATGATTGGCTCAAAATTTAGATTAAGATCACAATGAATATGAAAATATAAGTACTAATCATGATAAGAATTTCAATAAAAATCGAAACAAATTTGTAATATTGACGAAGATAAAGATGAGTCAACTTGAATAAATCTATACCCAGTCTAATAAACGAGATAAAAAAGAATTATATAGAATAAAAAAAGGGTCTGAGAAGGCAAAATAAACTTACCAGGGGCGAAATTGAAGAGATAGACAGTACCAAGACCACCATTTCCTTCGACAACAGAAGCATCCTTCACAAAATTGGGGATCGCTTTTGGAACAGCATTATCCAAATCCTTGGCTAGGGCTTTCCATACTACGTCGACACCAACACTGACCTTTGCCTGGGTTTTCACTTCTTTTATCATGGCTTTTTGATTTTTGGACTTGAAGTTTCTAAGAGAAAACAATGGATCGAGACTGATTGATGATTATTGTCAGCCCTGCGAATTTATAGGGATAGATGCATATTTAATAATATAGCATCTCCTTTTTCTGGGAAACTGAATTTGTCTTTGCATATAAAAGAATTTTTCCAGTGAAAAATTGATCTGATTCTATATAGATGGCATCTTTCTTTTTCTTGGCGTCCTAATTAATTGGATAAGAAGATGCCGTTTTGTCCTTAGTGAAAATACACATAAAAATAGAAATTTAAATAATTTTCCATATTTTTCAATTATATGCTTTTCAAATGACAATACAGATTATCAATGCAATTATACATGAAACAAACCACTCTAAATTTTTAATGTCTTCTTTAGTATGAGTGTCATTCAATGAATACGGTATATATTGACTAAAACGAATATATGGTCACCTAATTTTAGTCAAATTTTTTATATAGTCATTAAATTTTAATTTTTCTTCATAGTCACTAAAACTTTCATTCGACTATTGTCTGGTTATCAATGTTAATATTTTGTTAAATTTGTTAATAGAATGCTAAGTAACATGTTATTTGTTAACAGCATTCAGGAAGCACTTTACACTGATAATGTTTTTTATTCTATTTTTCCACCAAAATCGAATCTACGATGTCTAGAGTTGGCTCAAATACTAATAAGTTACAAGTTTATTGGTCTACATGGGTAATGATAATTTGCAAATTAGGGTGCGTTGGTTCTAATTTAGGATAGAACGATAGGTTATGTAAATTTTATGCCTAAATAAATGGTTATATCGAGCCTTGATGTAGAATTCATTAATGAATTAACGAGTCATATTACCAGTCAATTCTTCTCTGTTTTTACATCTCAGCTCTTCACCTCTACAACATCTTTACAAAACTGAAATCTAAATCTGATACAGGAAGTATATTAGTCCTATTGATGGAAGACAATGGGTAGGGTAACCATTACCACCTCGATAAGTGCTAAAAGGAATTACATTAATTACAAATTGCAATCAAATTATAATCCTAATCTCCATCGTAATAACTGGTTGCTAGATGTAATTGGCTAAAAAGACACAGATTTTGAGATTAAAACTTCACGGTGAAGTTACTTATTGTTCTAGATTTGAGCATTAATATATGTTTTTTAAATTAATTAATGTTAAAATAAGGCAGAAATGGAAGACCAATTGAGAGTGAAATTGGATGAGAGAGAGAATGAAGCAAACAAAAAATAGGTATCCACGGCGGTGTCGCCGGCAAGAAACTAGGTTATAGTCATATGAAGAATCCATGTCCATATCAATGAAAATGTTCAATGTTCATTCACACTAGAGAATACAATAAAAAAAGCAAAAGGAATTTTGTTACAATCTATAAGAAGATCAAAGCTAAGAGTGGCTATACACCTATTGTATTTGGCCACTGAAGAGTGGAAAAAATAGCCATGGAGATTTCAGTGAAGCCTGGCTTATTCTTCATTCTGCTAATCTTTGTATCTGGTGTGGCACAAATTTATGCAGAAACACTCAGTTGCTTAAGTGGTCCGTGCTTTCTCAAGAAGCTGCATTGCCCTGCACAATGTCCTCAAAGATATCCAACCGATCCCAAAGCAAAAGCATGCTATGTGAACTGTTATTCACCTCTGTGCCAACCAGAATGCAGAAGTAAGGCTCCGTTTTTTCCTCTTCTGTTCAAATATGATTCTTAAATATGATCAGTTGCTATATTTTTTTAACAAATGTTTGGTGATTGTAGACCGCAAACCAAACTGCAATGCACCAGGAGCAGCATGCTTGGACCCGAGATTCATCGGTGGAGACGGCATTGTGTTTTACTTCCATGGCAAGAGCAATGAGCATTTCAGCTTAGTCTCTGATCTCAACCTGCAAATTAATGCCCGGTTCATCGGCCTGCGGCCGGCTGGTAGAACCAGGGACTTCACTTGGATCCAGGCTCTTGGAATCCTCTTTGACACACAATCTCTCTCTCTTGAAGCCACAAAGGCAGAAACATGGGATCCTGAAACTGACCATCTAAGATTCACCTACAATTGGAACGGTCTAGTCATTCCTGAGGGTCATTTGGCTTCATGGGAATCACCAAATAGTGACATTAAAATAGAAAGAACATCAAGCAAGAATAGTGTTCTAGTTACACTTCCGCAAATTGCGGAGATTTCAATCAATGTTGTGCCTGTAACTAAAGAGGATGACAGAATTCATCACTATCAGATCCCGTCTGATGACTGCTTTGCTCACTTGGAAGTTCAGTTTAAGTTCTATGCGTTGTCCTCTGAAGTTGAAGGAGTACTTGGCAGGACTTACCGGCCTGATTTCGAGAACCCGGCAAAGCCTGGAGTAGCAATGCCTGTCGTTGGAGGTGAAGATAAGTACAGGACATCGTCCCTGCTCTCTGCTGATTGTGCCTCTTGTATGTTCTCGCCTGCCGATGTTTCGGAGCAGAACAAGGCATTGGTGATGGATTTTGGTATGCTTGACTGTACTGGTGGTTCCAGCAGTGGTCATGGAATAGTTTGCAGGAAATAAATTTCAAGATCTCAGAGTTACATTGTAAAGTTCTACTTCTGTACGGAATAATGGGAGTTTGATTAAGCAGAGTATCTTGGCTTTGGTTACGTGCTACTACAAAAAAGATTGAGAGTATCTTAGATTTCTTGAACTATATCTCAATGTTTTCGGATTTCATGAAATCTATGTCTGCTTTTCAGGATTACTATTGCTAATCTTGACTTGAACAATTTGTAGCACTTCATAAATGTGTGGTTTCTGCAACTTCTAAATTCAAAATATTTGCAGAATACGGATGAAGAGATTGATGATCAGTTAGGAATCAGTGAGGACACGGTTCTAAAAACAATTTGCAGGTTCCGGTTGCCGATAATGGTATTGCTCTTTTTCCGACAAAAATCAAAATCACTTCCATTACAATATTCGTCTTTCATCATTAATCACTTCCCTTAATCTGTCATTAAAATTGTTCACGAAAATTCCTGAATCCAAATGCTGCAACTCCAACACATTATGCACACTTAACATACAAAAACATTGGTGCAACAAATTTACACAGAACTGATGAAAATGCCATAAAAATCATCAATATTCATGAAGAAATTAATCACGTCTAGAAACTGAAATTACTTAAAACATAAAAATCTCCGAAAATCTACCGGATGATCAAGCATTCATTAACAACAAAAGATTTAAATGGATTAAACGTCAAAGCAATCTAATTAAACTTCTATAAGTAACGCTGCAGCTTCCGCAGCTTGCTTGCTCGTATCATTGTCAAGCGTCTCCAAGAATCCATTAAATATAATTTTCTTGGATCATAAACATGAAAATCATCCCAACCACGTTGTCCATCTCCTTCAACATTTTCATTATCAAGCAACGCAAGATTGTCCTCCTCGTACGTACCAATAACAGAGCAATCTGTTATCTTCAAACCAAAATCTTTAATATCATCTCCATAAAGTAAACAACGTCTCTGTAAATCCATGGAATTTATCAGTTTTCTCTCCCTTCTCATCATTAAGAGGCCTCTTTTGTCTTTAAAACCCAACACTCTCCATCCTGTAATCTTCACGCTTGTCTTCTCCCAAGAATTAACTGTCCCCAAATCCTTCATCACGAAAACATCGATGTCTTGAGTACAGTGGAAAAATTCATGGTCAAAAAGGTCCGACTTGTTCACAATAAGAGCAATTGACGACCCTAAACAATGCAAACTCCAACGGTATCTAAAACACGGGTCCGGAAGTGTTATCCTTCGCAAAACTTCTCGTCGCAGATCAAAAACAAACACAAATGAATTCACTGATTCAAATCCTTCCGACAACAACCAGAGCAACTTATTGTTCGCAAAAACTTGGGGACCACGACATCTAAACGTCACGTTTCGGATAGGTTCAGTGGTTTCAATGTCCCTCCAAGAACCCTCATTGACCGAACAGACCTCAGCGAAAACCCATGTTCTATTTGCATTCAAGTAGACGACTTTGAAGTCATTGGTTGAAGAATCAAATCCAAATCCCAATAATCTCACCGCAGTAGCTTCCAGGAGTGACAGACTTGGGTTGTGGAAGTCTAATTAGTTTCCGAATTGACGTATTCCAGAGAACGATAGTCTTTTCTCACATATTGAAGATACAGATCAAACCGTTGCACGTACCCACTAAAACAGAGTATGGAGGAATACTGACACGACGAGTCTCTTTGAAGTCACGGTCTTCAGTACAAAACGAGAAGTCACGAGGATTGAGGCGGAGGAGGAGGGTGTTGTTCGAGGAAAGGGGTTTTCTACGTTGTTTGTAGACAAAGTTAGGGTTTTTAATAAGAGCGTACCATGATATGTGTACGGACATGAACCTTAACAATGACTTGGCAGGCAACTTGGACAAGATTTCTAGGAGTAATTCTTCTGGGATGTTTTTCTCCATTTTGTTTTTGAAGGTTGTTCTGCCAGTTGAGGAAAAAGAATCAGAGTTCACGGAGAAAGTAGACAAGAGTATGGTGGAGGCTAGGGTTTCTACAGTCAGGCGCTAAATTGGGACTCAATGACGCAGGGAGCACAACAACTGGAGCACACAATAAACACAAAAAAACATATCTGATTTTTTTAAGAACTCACGTCGGGTCAAAATTGGGACTCAGTTTTCGGTCTTCTCTCTCACATTCTCGACACTCTCTCTCCCCGGCGTCTCTGACAAGTTTTGAGTTCAGATTGTTAGCAAAAAATGTACTTTAAATTGAGTTTGCAATAATATTTTAGAGAAAATAATTTTTGAGTCTTTTAGATATATTTTAATTAATAAATTAATTTTTATATTTTTAGAATGTTATATATATATTTTTAAGGTGAAAAATTAAATTATATGTAAATTTTTCTATTAGTAGTCTGTTAGTATTTTGTTATACCTTAATTAATAGATTAGTTCTTGTATTTTTAGAATTTTGCAGATACATCTTTGACGTAAAAAACCGGTTATATGTAAATCTTTTTGTTAGTCTTCTGTTAGTATTTTGTTAGTAAATTATTGACGTATTTTATTTTTTTTGTTTAAATAAAATTTTAAAGACAAATGTTCTTGATCTATTTTTTTAGACCATAAATCCTAATTTCCATTTCAAACGCATTTTCTTATGCTTTCTTCTACTTCACCACAACATTAAGTTTCTGCACTTCAAATCTGCATTTTCAACATCGTTCGCTACAAAAATTACCACCTTCGTAGAAGCACTAAGCATAATATCGACAAATTCAATTCAAAATCAATACTTACCATTTCAATCAAACACAAAACAAAAAAGAAGCAAGAAACCAATAGATGTCCATTATTCTTGTAAACTACTAAACGAAAAGGCCCAAAAAAAAAGCAATCTCAATGTTTCATCCCCTGCTGCTGTTGCTATTATGCAAACATCCGGACTCTAAAACAATTCACAAGACCAAGAAGTACAAAATTAAAACCAGAAGCTAATGCCAAAAAGGAAAAAAAAAAACAGAAGCTAACGAAACCAAGTTATCATTGTGAAGCCATATGTGAGCCAAATTATCATTGCCTCCACTAGCCAAATGCTGGCCTGAAGAAGATCATTTAAGCCCACGAACATCTTGTTTGTGTCCTCTGTAGGTCTCAACGATGTGGTCTCAACGTACAAATCAATTTTCCCAAACCATGAATTCTTTCCTTAGCCACATCTTCGCTCTCAGCCAAACAGAAAAGCTTCTCAATCAAACCCAGAAAAGCGAGTAACTAATTGAAGATTGATAATAGTTTGATCGAAGTAAGTCTAGACACGAGAAGCATCCTTGTGACTCTGCCAAATCAAACCAGCGTACATTGATAGAACATCACCATCATTAGGATTCAATAAAATTGCTCTCCCACAGTACTCCTCAGCCTTTTCAGAATCTCAAATTCCAACAACATCCACGAACCTGTTCCAATTCCAACAACACTTAAGTTGAAATCTTACTGCTTCAAACAAACAAAACAAAGAAAAACAAGACAACTTTACGCACCTCTTTCAATCACAAAACCCATCATCATCTCCACCGTCCCATCCATCACCACTTCCACCACCACAAATGCCATCGCCAACACTGTCGCCGCCGTACTTTCGGAGACCCATTTGACGAAATCGTCATGGGAGGAGACAGAGGAGAAGGACTCGAGGACAACGTCGTACTTCCGGAGACCCAATTGATGGAATCTTCATAGGAGGAGATTGAGGAGAAGGGCTGGAGGACGACGCCATACTTCTGGAGACAAAGATAGGCTGAGATTTGCGGAGAGAGAGAGAGAGAGAGAGAAACGATGGGTCTTAGAGTTGTGATTTAGATTTGCAGATGACGAGAGGAAGGAGGTTTTTTAGAGTTGTGATTTAGATCTGTAACAGATCTGCACGACATGATGGCGAGCATGGAGAGGGAGGAAGGGGTGATGGGGGAGACAACGAAGAAGAGGAAGCAAGCGACGAGGGAGAGAAGCATATTTCAATGAGAGAGAGAGAACAGATGAAAGAATGAGATTTGATCTGCATTTTTATTTTTAAAGAAGGGTAATTAGTTCATTTTGGTTTTCTGTTTATTCTGCGGTGAAAAACAACTTTCAGATACACGTATCTTATATCTAAAAAATATAAGGACTTATCTAGGATATATTTTAAGGGCTTAAAAATTATTTTTTTAATATTTATTGAAACTTAAGAAATTGGTTGTTTTCACTTAACTGTTAGTTAATGAAATTGAAGGAAGATTTTTTTTTTATTTTGTGTTCAATAATAATAAAATTGAAGGAAAGTGTTGAGTAATATGGCTTTAAAGTTTCATTTAGTTAATAAATTTAAAAGATAAAATTATGTTTTCATTTATTAAAAAATTCAAGTAGTGGACAAATAGCCTTCAAGTTTTAGCTAATTGCCAAGAAAAATTTCTAATTATTTTGTAAAGATCCAATTAATACACATCTATTAATAGTGTAAAGAAAACTTCAAGTAGTGCACAAAACTGTTCCAACCAAAGGAGTATGCTTTTCGTTTGATTGTATTTCTAATTCACTTATTTATGAGTAAAATGTTTTATTTTTTAATGAATGGAGGTATTTTGTACTGTAAACAAATAAATGAGTGTATCATAAATACTTGTATCTTATAAATGAGTATATCGTAAATATTTGTATCTTTTTGCTACAATTAACTAATTTTGACTCGATAATTTTTATAAACTTTTTTAAGACGGAAAAGAATAAAGTTTAATATTAATCGGAGATTATATGTAATCAAATTAACTTCCTGAATTTAATGAATTTGTCTATGCATAGTACTTAATTAAAGCAGCAAGCAAAAATAAAATTTGAACATTTATAAAGATGTAATAAGATAAAAGCACTATCGAAAAAATAGTACTTAAAGCAACGTGCAAAGATTCAACTAGTGTTTCTTAAAACATTTGAGCAAGCAATTAAGATATGTTATCGTATTTGTATGATGGTTCTTGCATAAATAGCAAAATGAATTTACATTTATGTGTAAGATGAAGTGTTATTCGTCTAAAGGCTCTTGAGCTTTTGTGCCTCTGTAAGGACGAACCTTGTTTGTTCTAGGTCCTTACCAATATACCTTAGTAATGGTGACAAGTTTTTTGTTTGGTCACAATACTTGTAATTTATGAAATTTATGATATGATTTTTTTTGCTGCAAGGGATTTGATGTAATACCCCATATTTTTATAGTTATTTTGGAGACTTATATTTGGAGTAATTATTTTGGATAATTTGGAAATTTATTTGAAATTTTATTTTTGGTGATTGAAGAGTGAATTTTATGTTTTTGATGCTAATTGGGTGATTAATGAAGGTTAGGAGTGATTTAGAAGTGTTTTGGGTAAATGAAAATTGATGGAAATTGAAAAATAAAATATGAAAATCAAAAACCGGACGACCAGTCGTCTGTCGTTGGTGGCCAAACTGCTTTGTAGTTCGCCCCTTCCGCCTGTCGTCCGTGTGCATGGCAGCTGATGTATGAGTGAAACGATGTCGTTTTGATCTGCAGGCTTCTCTATTAAACCAGACCGGACACCACTTTGTGATTTTGCCATTTCTCTCTCGTTTCTCACTCAAATCCAACTAAATTTGATTCCTTTTGCTCTCAAGACATTCCTCTATCATATTTGAGGTATTTTCACCCTTTATTTTCGATTTTTGACTCCTTTTTATGCTCATCTTTGCTGATGTTCATGTTTGACAAAAAAAGAGAGTTGTGAGGAGCTAGGGTTCGGTTTTGGCTGGATTGTTTTGGTT
>CAODLS010618603.1:0-42668 GCA_948243855.1 Flueggea neowawraea
GACTCTCCAGCCTGTAGTCACAAATAATTTGACTTTTCCGACGAGGATCACGAAGTTTATTTCTCTTTATATATTCTAGTAGAAGAGCCTGTACATCAAATTGAGAACAAACTGATTTATCACCATTCTTCATGTGCGCAATGAATTTGAGAAGTTCTTTCGATGCCCACTCAATGCTGCCATCTTCATAATCTCCTTCAGTTAAAGTTGATATTCTCTGTGAACCCCTACCCTTAGCACGAGATTTCAATCGTTTACTAGCCTTTCTTCTTTTAGATGCAGTTGGCTCTGCATCCCCAGATGAACTGTCTGACCCTGATCCTCCATCTTTGTTAGCATCACGAATGTCCTCACTTAGTCCTCGCTTTCCAGATTGTAAATCAATTCCTTTCGATGGATTTTTTGCCTGAACAATTTCTTCTGAAGTTAGAGCTAACCTCCCTTTCAGATCAGTATAATAATCCTTGAAAAGATACTCCCAGCTGCTTTTGTCATTAAAATCAACCTGAGGCAACAAATTCCATAAACAAAAAGGAAGTTAAAGAATCAAAACTACTACCAAATGGAAAAGTATAAAATAACACTTCAAAACTCAAGAACAATAACACATGCTAAAACAAAATGGTTCATAGATGCGTGAATTACAACTGAATAATGATAGTCAAGGAAGACAGCCATACTAAGCCTTTAAATCTATCAGAAAAAGCCAAATGTTTGTCAGAAATGAGAACAAATTTTACTTCTGTTAAACATTCTCCAATATACAGAAGCATAGAACCTTTAAACGTGCATGAAATGGCATCAATACAGTTTTCAAACTGAAACAAAGCGCCAAAACAGTAGTTGAAATGAATAACATAAATCCGTACCCATATCCAATAGCCACAACAGTCAGCAACTATAAGGCCACTAATGCAGCACTGAAAGTTGATATATCAAAGCACCCAACTTGTATATGGTCATATAAGGTTCATCCAAATCATACCCATTCAGGCTCATAAAAGGATCATATTGTCAAGCAATTTGTCATTGGCTATGACAAGAAACCATTCCAATAACTTCAAAATTTATTTCTCTTCGAAGACACAACATCATTCTTCTGTGTACATTGCAAGCTTGTTCCATATTAACTTCTCTATATACTTCAAGATGAAAACCAACAAGCCAAAGAATATGATGCAAGAATATACCAATAGAAAAAAAAAATCCACATACCGTATCAGTGTTTCCCTGCTCACTCTTTTCAATCATCATGACAGTTTTCATGCATGTCTCACAAAAACCTTTGTTACCTCTGACACAAAAGAAAACAGCATCTTTGATGCACCCCTTGCACAAGGAGAACGTACATGTGTAACACATATAGTAGGCATTCTTCTGACAGTTGCTGCATAGATGCCAACCTAGATTCAAGATAGAAATGATTTAGATATAGTGATACACAAAAAAATAACTTGTAAACTAAACATACAAGTAATTCAGCAAATAAATATGTAGTTAGCATCATAGCCAGCTATTTTAAACAATTCAATGCTTTAATCAGTAATAAAGGACATATCTTTCAGATTTCAATAAAAATGTAGATGTGTACAGCATGTAGAAAGTTGATTGTACAGGACCAAGATTGCATTGAGGAGACAACAGTGTTAAGAATTACACATGCGTCTTACAATGCAGCAAAATTCACATGAATACAAGTATGTTATGTATCAACTATTCTCCGAGCTTCTGACCCAACATTGCACATTCACTTCGTCCACCATGTTTTTGTATAGCCAGCACTTAAGCTCTCATAATTTGTCTCAGACATTTCACACTCGTCCAAACAAAAATCATTTTACACAACAAGTGCAAATTTTTTTGTAAAAATCATGAAACCAAACTTATAAGGGGTTTGAGCTAGGTCAAAAGATGTTACATCAATGAAACTAGCACTTTTCAAAAACACAGATAAAAATGATAATAACAGGTCAATGACTACTTAATAACAAGTTTGACAATGTAGTTAGTCGAAAAGTGAAAAAAAATAAGAAGACTAAATCAGGCCCTGCTGCCCTGAAGCTTATAGCGCTATGCACTAACGGTCTGTAACTGAGCCAAAAAAATTTCCTATAAAGCCTTAAATTGCTACCTAATATTTTTTTTCCTCGTAAGTGAGGATTTCAGCATACTGGTTCACTGCTAGTCAAATCGATTTCATTTTCCTTATTCTTAAAAAAAAATTCCTAATTTTTAAGCTTCTTGCTTTTTTTTTAGGACAGAGATTGATTTATATAGCAACAAAGTCGAGCTTCAACTATTTGTGCTTAATCGCATCTGAATTATTAACCACTAGAATTCATAATTTCCAACTTATGAATTCCATATCATTTTCTGACGAAGTATGCCAAAAAAGGTGGTTTCTTCTCGGCTGCTTTTTACAAGTCCCTTCTAGCAATAGCTTAGTATATTGCTCTTGTATCAACCATCATTCAAATAAAAAGACCCATCATAACCATATTCCAGGGAGAAAATATAGAGCATACATTGCAACATACTGTCCTCAGCTAAAAGGAAAAAAACTAGTGCTGAGCATCACCATTGCCTTTATGATAACAATTGTTTGAATTTGGAATCATGGATATTTCATAGATTTTCCCATTGCCCAACAGAAAGTGATCATGTTCAGAGTAAGAATCACAGTTTTGCCTCTTATAATCCAGATCTTTCCATTGCCACTGTTTCAGAGTTCTAGACGGGATTTTGAGCAATGCATGGACTTTAATCATTAAAAAATGCAACAGTTTGAATGATGCACAATAAGCCAACTTGGCGAGCTCGCAAAACTTAAACAATATGCTGCGCTATAACTCCCTATCCCTTCACAAAATTCCTCTCCTGCAAGCTTGGCTTTCATTTGTATCAAACCTTTTGCAAGAAAAGAAAAGTAATAACTTAATTGTGAAAGAGAGATCCAATGAAAACATGAGAAATTGCAATAATCATAAAACCTACAATTTAAGTTTTTTTTTTTTATCTATAAGTGATTTTTTTTAAGTTTTTTAAAATGACAACTTGCAATGACAAAATAACAAACAACACTTCTTATCACCATCAAATAAGAAAATAATTCCATACAAAACTAGTTAAAGAAAGCAAACAGCCATGCTTATTGATTGGCAGAAACCAAAATTCTGTAACACAACAAAGTAAGGAATAATGCAATTCATAAGTTTGTCAAATGAAGAAAAATCATGTTACAAATTGTAACAGGACAAAGAATTACAAAATGTAATAGGTCAAAGAAAAAAATCTTTCTTCTTTCAAAGGGTAGCGGAGGGAACTTACCACAATTCCAACTGCCCTTAGTTTGAAAGAAAGCCTCATCTCGATTAACACATGAAGGATGATATGCCTTAGGGCACCCCCTGCATAACAATTTATTAAATATATATTCCAGAAATTAAAACCATGAGAATAAAAGATGATAAGGCAAACATAAGCAAACACATTGCATTTATATTGTGTTACCTGCGATCGCAGAGGACAAGATTACCACCATCAAAGCAAATGAAACAAACATCCTCCTCAGACTTTCTCCTTGATGAGGGTTTTGAAGGAGCTTTGGCATTCTTTCCGCGCTTCCTCTTCCCACCTGCACTTCTACTCACTTCTTCTTCTGTCCCTTCTGTTTCTTCCGCCATTTCCATCTCCTCTGCTTCCTTCGTCTTTTCACCTTCTTCTGCCATTTCTATTTCTTCTCCCGCTTCGGCCGACTCCATCTCTTCTTCATTTTCCCTTTCCTCTTCCCTATCAGCCATCTCAGCATCTCCTATTTCGTCTCTCTCATTCACATCCCCAGACTCCCCAGCCAATTCTGTTTCCTCCGTGTTGTCAGTGAATTTATCTTGCTCAGCCTCTTCTGTTTCCTCCGCGTTGTCAGTCAATTTATCTTGCTCAGCACCTTCCGTTTCCTCAGGAAGGTCAAAAACTTCCAGGTTCTCTACCTTCTCTTCCTCCATTTCCTCAGTAGCATTTGCTTCATCGACCACAAACATTTTTGCATCCTCTGCCACATTAACATTACTCTGCTTTGTTTCCTCTGCCTCGTCAATGTTCTCATCAGCCTCCACTTTTCGAACCAAAACAAATTCTTCTCTAGCATTACCAACAGCCTTCAAGCCTTCCGTCAAATTAGGCTTTGGCTCAATTTCTGTGTTACCATCCAATACCGAATCCTCCACGCCATCAACAGCCTCCTCCTTCAACTCTTCCTTTCCCATATTCTCCAATTGCCCTGGCATGCCAGCATCCTCATCGTCAACAGCCTCCTTCATCAATTCTTTGTCCCTCATATTACCCAATTCCTGTGTCAATCCACTATCTTCATTTTTCTGGTATGAAGCCGCGTCAGCTGGCTCCTCCTTCAACTCTGTCTTTCCTTTATCATCAGCATCTTCATCTTCCTCCCCTGCAGCCACGTCAGCTACCTCCTCCTCCAACTCCGTTCCCATATTCTCCAATTTCTCCGCCACGCCGGAAGCCTCATCTGCAGCCCCCTCCTCCATGGCAACCTCTCCACCGGCGTTCCCCATTTCCGTACTCTCAACTTCCCCAGCTACTGTCAATTCCTCCACAACATCAACAGCCTTAACCTCAACCTCTTTATTTTTTTCCTCCACTGGAACTGGATTCGTATTCCCCTCCGTACTCCTACCTACTTCTTCCGTTTCAATACCCTTGTCCTTGTCTTCGAAATCCGAAAACTTCTCCACCTCCTGCACCGGCCGTACCGTCTCGCTACCGTCTTGAACCGCTTCCATCTCATCCACCGGCAATCCCATTTCGGGAGATTGCGACACGTCACCACAACCGACTTCCGAATCCTGACCTTGGTGCATATCGGCAACCGGTTTCTCGGTGTCGTCGGGAGTGGCGTCCATGGGAGGTTGCGGAGGAGAGGACAAGGGATTAAACTTGTCTTCGTCTTCAGGTTCCATAGATTGAAGTGAAACGGAAAAACCCTAAAATGAAAGGAAGGTTAGGGTTTTGAGTTTTGAGGTGAAAAGGGTGTCGTTTCTGAAAAATTGGTGCTGTTGTTAATTATGGACTGGGAGAGATTACAAAGAGAAGGATTTCGCGGGGAGAGCAGGTTTTCGAGCATGAGACGCAGCGGCCGAAACGACCAATCTCTGTCGCGTTTAACGCCCCTCTCTAGTGGGCCTATGCTCTATCCAAATGTTAGTTTAAGAAGCCCATTACTAAAGCCATATTACTGGATGGAAAAAGTAGATATTTATATTAAAATAAAATATCACTTTTTTAATTTTATCACGATAAAAAACTTGTTTTTAAAAATAAAAACAAGGAAGAGACCAATCTCCAAAATGTCATTTTTGAAAAAATACGTAAGAAATCGCCTAAATTTCTCTAAAAATTTATTTTTTCCGTAATAAATCGATTTTTTCGTGAGAAATTGTATTTTTTTAAATAAAAAATATTTTTAGTCCTTATTTTTTTTTGTTCACGACGGTTCACAATGGTTCACATATAGAGTATACAGTTCATATTTTTCCAAAAAAGTGTAAATAATTTTTTATTTAATTATTTTGTTAAAAAATTCAACTTTATCAAATTTTTTGTTCACAATAGTTCACATGTGTGGTAGTTTTTTTTTGTTTACATAATATATATTTTAAAAGATTCACAACGGTTCACAATGATTCACATAATTTTTATTTTTTAAAAATTCTAAATGAAATCTTTTAAATATTTTTTAAGAAATTGTAAACGAATTTTACCCTCAAAAAATATTTTTTTAAGGGTCAATTTTGACGTTCACAACGGTTCACAAAATAATGTACGTTATATTGTACATTATTGTGAATCATTGTGAACCATTTTAGATGGTTTATAACGGTTCACAAAAAGAGCACATAGTTCATATTTTTGAATTCTGATATTTTTTGGACGTTCACAATGGTTCACAAAATATTTTACATTCTAAATTTTGAAGTTCATAATAGAGTACAAGTTTTTTGCAATAGTTCACACAATCCAAATTTTTTTAAAAAAAAGTCTAAATGTTTTTTTTGAAATATTTAACAAATTTTTCCTTGAAAATATTTTTAAAGCGGTTTTGAGTACATACATTATTGTGAACCATTGTGAGCCAAAAAAATAATAGTTCATATAATGTAATAATATTTTTGGTTTAATAGCACCAAATGTGAATCACAAAAACAGTTAAGGGACTATTAACAACCTGAAAATTCACTCTTCATAAATAATCAATTTTGGTGCATAATTAGCAAATACATAAAAACAAACAATTTGAGGGATTGAACAGTAATTTCAATCAACAATGGCAGTTAGGGACTGAAAAGTAATTTTACCACTCCCCCAAACAAACCTTAGATTCTTCCTCAACTTTGTTCCGCCGCACCATACGCCACACCCAGTCGCATTCCCTTCGCCTCTGCTCCCATCGATGTTGTCGCACTCCCTCCGCCTCTATTCGCATTGACGTCGTCTCACTCCCTCCGCCGTTGACTATTTGCGTACCTTACAACCTCGCCGTTGTTCGCATCGTCTGTTCGCATCTCCACCTTGTCTCGTTCACGGCGACACGTCCCGGTTTCGAAGGCAAGAGAGGACAGTGGAGATCAACGCGAGAGAACGAGAACAGAGGATAACAGAGATCGAAGCGAGCGAACGGAAGAGAGAACGAGAACAAAGAGACGATGCCGCGACAATAGAGAGACGAGGCAGCGATGAGAGAGAAAAGCTGACGAGGGCGGAGGAAATGGAGGAGGTGGATGGCAGCGAAAAATGAGCGGCTAGGGTTTTTTTAGGGGAGAGAGTGGAAGAGAGCAACCAATAGAGAGAAACGAGGGGAGAGAGAGGGAGAGAAAATGAAGAGAGAGAAAAATTTAAAAAATAAAATGAAAAATTAAAATTTATATAAAATGAATATGATATTTTTAAAACCTAGTTTCAAACATATGACATTTTTAAAAAGCATACATAAAAATTTCTATTGCTGTAAGATTAAAACATGTGTTGGTATTTTAAAAAATGGTGGTCCAAAAATTGACATCCTACATAATTAGCACTTACCGGAAGGACCAATCTCATACTTTAAAGCCCATCATTTCATTATGGCCCACCTAGATGTGTAAGCCGCTCAATGTTCAGCATAATGAGAGCTTGTTTGTGTTTGACTTGATATATAATTGGAAAAACACTTTTATTAGAAAAATAAATATTGGATTTGACAAATATCATCCAAGTTTTCAATTATAAAAAATGCCAGAAAAAATAAACACAATTTTAAAAATGTCATTTTTGAGAGAAATCGCAATATTTTCGCTACGTCAATTCACATTCGAAGGTGAAGATATCTCTCTCCGAAATTCTTGCAATGGTGAGATGAAAGACAGTGGAGGAGAAAAGGTAAGTGGTGGTGGCAACAATTATTGCAAGGAGAAGAAGTGAGAGAGAGAGAGAGCGAGAGAGAGAGAGTAAGGGGAAGACAAGAGGAAGGATGGTGGTGGAAGTGAGGCCAATAGAGGAAATGAGGAGAGTGAACGAGGGTCAGACAAGAAGAGAAAGAGGGAGACGAAAGAGGAGAGGGTGATGAGAGAGAAAAATTGAGGCAATTAGGAGAAATATTGGGTTTTATCTGATTGAATCTGTATTTTCGAGATTCAGTTTAAAAATATGGCATTTGCGAAAAAATTTTGAGCGTGTTTCCATTTATAAAATTTAAAAACATGTGTTGCTATTTGTCAAATTCGATAGTTTAATTATGGCACTCTGCACAATTAACTTTATATAATTGAGCCAAAATTTGGACAATTTTTTAAATTCAATATGTAAACAAGTCAAGTTTGAATCTCAAATCAAAAACTCGTGAACAACATTAATAATAGACTTGTGAGCAGGCTTGATTATTGATTTGTGAACAAACTCAATCGTAGGCTTATGAACAAAATGTGTGTGTTTGTGTGTGTGAACGTGTGTGTGTGTGTGTGTATATATATATATATGTATGTATGTATAACACTCTAATCATATGCCTAGGATATTAATCTTAATTAAAATTGACAATCAAGTTAGAAATATAACTGTAATCCTTAATTAGAAAGCTATTGTTGTGCCATCATTCCTACATATATTAGGAGTCAAGGTTATAACCGTTGGTGCGATGAGCATGAGGGAGAACATAGGATGAGGCTTACCATAAGGCTGGTTATATTTTAACCCTTTAGTCTCAATTAGAGGGCTATTGTTGTGTTATGATTCCGACATTGGCTAAGAATTAAGACTAATGGTCGTTTGTAAACACATTTCTGCGTCAATTTACCGAGATATTTTTTTGAAGATAAAACCGTGCAAGCTAACTAACCTAGTTTAAAGTTTAAACAATAACACTCAAGTAAAGGAGGTTTAACAATGATCAAAAACCATATTCTACAACACTTAATATTGAGATGGTTAAAATATAAATAGTGATAAACTATTTTTAAATGTGACAATACTCAAATACTAAATAATTTCTTCATTAAGAAAAAGAGAGAAGTCAGAGCTAATTTGTTACTTGGGATGCAATCCATGTGGATGTAGAACAAAAACAAAAATGGAGATGCGGGTATCGATCCCCGAACCTCGCACATGCTACGCAAGCGCTCTACCATCTGAGCTACATCCCCACATTGTCATTATTAATTTTAAAACACTATTAATAAATATTATCTCGGCTCAGTTTTCTTTTCCGTGCCGGTGCGGTTACATGTTATTTTCTACTTAATTTTTTAGGTCAATGGGTTTTTTTCTTGGTTTTGGTCATCTAGCAATTAAATGTTTTATCTCTACTGTTTTTGGTGGTAATATAAGATATAAGAGTTCATGACGTCTAAACGTTTTAAGTGGACATTCATTTAATCTTCTTACTTAAATATTACTCTTTTGTTGATTAAAAAATCATGTTATAATTAATATTTGTCGAGTATTGATTCGATATTTTTTTAAATAATAGAATTTAAATTTTCATTCAATTTCTTATTAGTAGACCAAAGGGACTTGCTCGAAAGTTGAATTATTAAGCTTCAAAGCATTAATTAATGAATGAAGAAGCTCGTACATTTGAATATTACAGAGAATTAAAACAGTAATTTCTGAAACAATTAGAATACTATTAAACTACATATATATTACCGCTTAAATGATTAGACGTGTGAGTTATAAACCTTAGGGTCAAAAATTCGAATCCTAACATTTGTAATATGCACAAAATTATTATAAACTACAAATCTAGCCATCAAGTAACAACTCGAAACGTTCAGTGAAGTTTAGAAACATCGAGCTTATTTATTGAAGAACAAGTTCTAAATGCAGACCACATTTATTATATTTATGGTCATGACATTACAGTCATTTTTTCTCAAAAAGGCATATTAAAAAGCTAGAAAAAAGGAATTAAATGAGATCAGAAAAAGTGGGGAGCTTGATCTCTCCCTTGGTAGAGACAGGAATGCTAATGTCACCAACTACAGGGAGATCAATGGTAAGACCCAACTCCAACTCATAGTTAATGTCCCAGTCTGCACCAATGTCTCGAGCCAGACTCACCAATACGCTGTGTGGCACATTCACCAGCACGTCAAGGATCGTTGTGGTGTTCGCAGTCAGTGAGCCTGGGTCTGGAATTGTCCCTGATGCAATCACCCTGTTCCACATACAGATGTATATGTTAAGTCACTAGGTTGCATTATAAAGAAATTATTATTTTTTTGACAAAGAAAAGAAGAGCAGAAGGCGACCAGTAGTAGTATATCCCTGCTGGGCGTGATCATGCAGACATTACTTCACGCCGCAAAATTTCTAAAAAGTCATAACTGAACTCGATAAGGTGGCCGAATCTCGTCACTGCGATATCCCGAGGGGCTAGCAGAGGATTGAGTCTATCAACCTAGCTCTATTGTTGGCCCCATGTCCAGTGGTAATTAAACCACAAGCTGCTCCCTCAGTGGAGCTCAAACTCGAGACCTGCGAACTGAGGACATAAGTCTCGTCCACCAGACCACCCCCTCACGGGTCATTATAAAGAAATTATTGCTTAAACAAATCCTTGTCAAGAAATTAGACGCCGTGTTTTCTCCGTTTTCATTTTCCTTGGCAATAATCAATTATCATATCCTTTCCAATCACTTTTCTTGGATTCTTTTGAGCGCGTTTCTTTCTTCTTTTACTAAAACTTGCAACCTATTTCTCAATTAAAATATTTTTATTTTGAATGTTTAAAAATTTATGAGCTATACAAAAAAAAAAGGGATTGTCATGGTTGTAAATGAAATAATAAGTTAAACAATGATTTCAAATTTCTTGGCTATATCATCTATCTATTAAAAATATACGGGAATCTACTTGGAGAACTCAAAACACTCAAAATTGATGGACCAAAATCTCCTCTATCATTAATCATGTGAGATATTATACAATCAGTTATGCAATACGATACAATTGAATTCTCAATCCTTCAGATTTAATGATGCTAACCTAATTAATATAAGTTCTAATTAAGAATTAATCCAAAATATTTAAACGTGTATCATATACTAAATGTTTAATTTAACATAAAAAATATTTTTTTCTGAAAAGGACCACCCATTCATTCGACAATCTACCTATTTCTTAATTAAAATATGTTTAATACCAGGAAAGCAACTGTTAACTTATATAGATTTTAAGAATGATTTCAATAGTAATATGTTGATTGATCAGGAAATCATTGATTTTTCTTTCATTCACAAATATTGGTCCACTAATTTCGAAAATTGGAGTACTAAGAATTTCTTTTATTTTTTTTAAATACTAAGATCTCTACATTTATACAAATAAAATTCATTTAAACCAGCATACTTTGCACTAAATTACCAATTTGGTGATAAAATATCATTAATTAATTAAAGCAATAGATTTGTGACTCATTCATATTAGAGTCGTTTTCCATATTAAAAAGTAAAGAATTCAATTCCCGTGCAATCAATTAAGACAACAAAAAATAAAACATCCATTATTAATTTAGACAACACATGCAGATGAAGGATCCATAAAAATATTGATCAGATCTAATCAAATCAAAGGCAATTACATGATAATTAGGAGAAAGTTTTTTAAAAAAAGGGGAACCAACTTGTTATTTCTTTTGAGAGTGTAAGAGATCTGGCAAATGGGGATAGAAGTGGCATAAGGGTTGTTCACAGAGAGCTTGGCACCGTATTCTACCCGGTCACGGTGAACACTCTTGAGATCAACGTCCGTCACGGTGGCTTCCGGCTTCTTAATATTGGCTATCTTTTCTGCCATGAAGTTCTTCACCTTGTCCGCCAACTGAGCCATTGCAACACCACTATGTCTTTTTCTTTAGTAGAACACCTCATTAGATATTATTAATTGACCTCACTTATGACGGAGGAATACTGTAGTTCCAAAAAGTAAGTTTGTCAGCATACAAAAGTGTCCTAAGAGGACTAGGAATATAAAGAAAATCATGCTTACCAAAAGATTGGGCCATACCATTTTTGGCAATCCAATCAACACACCTATTAGCATCTCGGGGGATATGATGTATAATGGTACCTGTAGCAGTTAACATATTCCTAATACGAAGAATGAGGAGCTGCTGAGGCCCATTCCAAATAGTATCAGTGTTACAAATGTCTACAACAAGTTTGAAATCATATTCAATGACAACACCATGCCAATTTTCCTCCACAATTAGTTCTAGACCAACAAAGATAACATATAACTCTACGAACAAGGGAGATATAAAACCCAACCTCCAATTCCTACAGTAAATTACAAAGCCAGAAGCATCTCTAGCAATGACACCAACAACTGAGATAGCCCTGTGGAAGCAAACGTCACCATCAACGTTGATAAAAATCCTACCTGAAATTCTCTTATGATTGATGCATGAGGGATTGCACTTGACGTTCAGATTTTGGATGGCGTGATTTGCTCGAATATGATTAGTAGCTACACCAATACTTTTTCTGCTAAGCCATTTATCTCTAACGCCACCACCACCAACCTCTCCATTACGGTCATTCCACAATTTCCAAACCACCACACCAAAAAGGAGTGCCCAAGGAATATTAGTAGCATGAAACAGTTTACTGCTTAAGTTGCTAGTAAGCCAACAACGTAAATCTTGGTTAAAGAAATAGTGTCTGACCTGATGAGGGAGAACCGCAATCCAATGGGCACGAGCCACATGACAGTCGTGAATGGCGTGGAGAATTGTTTCCACCCTAGAGTTGCACCGACTGCATGCAGCTGACGTACTGATATTGCGAATCATCTGTTGGGAATTTGTTGGCAAACGACCATGAAATGCAAGCCAAAGACAAGTTTTTGCACGAATGGGCCCTTTCCATTTCCAGAGAACACTCCACTCAGCTTCGTTATGGCATTGCTCGATAGACCTGGCAGCATTTTGCAATAAATGGATAGTAGAGGATAAAGTAAACTTACATGAGTTAGAACCCTTCCAAACCAAGATGTCTAGTGGCCCACTTAGCATTGGAGGTTGAAGAGAAAGCACATTATCCACAACATTATCAGACAAAACGGCAAAAAGATACTCCTGGTTCCAATATCCAGATTTGTAGAACTCCTCCACTGTCATAGAAAGAATGTTTGGTGGTAGAGGTATGGTGATGGAGTTGATCAAAGGGCCAACCGACTCCACCCAATTGTCACTCCAAAAGGTAGTAGTCTTACCATCACCAATAGATCTTATACAATTGCTCACCAAGAAGTCTCTATGATTCAACATCCCTGACCAAAGCGGAGAAAGATTATAATGACCTGAATGAGCCATATCCAATGAATCCTCATTAATATATTTAGCTCTTAGAACCCGAGCCCAAAGAGTATTAGGAGCAGAAATGAGACACCATCCCAATTTTATCAAAAAATCTTGGTTAACCAACCGGGTTGGTTTAATGCCCAAGCCACTTGCCGATTTAGGTTTGCAAACAGTGGCCCAATTCACATGATGAAGTTTTTGTTCCCCAAAGGAGTAGCGCCACAAGAAACGTCTAATGGTTTTATCAATCTCCTCACATATGCCAATTGGTAGGACCGTGGTTTGCATAGCATACATGGGAATAGTAGATAGAATAGAATGAACAAGAGTGACCCTACCAACGAAACTCAATTTTCTCGCAGTCCATCCATTAAGCCTTTGGTTTATCTTATTTAGTAAATATGCATACATACCTTTGGATATTCTTCCTTGGAGAATAGGTACCCCAAATACTTGCCCAAAGAGTTAACCTTCTCAAACTGACAATGTGAACTAATATGTGTGGCCAAGTCATTAGAGACATTCTTGGAAAAGTAAATCTTGGTTTTATCCGTACTTACTTTCTCCCCTGAAGCTCTGCAAAACTTATCTAAGCTCCAACATATAACATCCATTTGCCCAATGGAGCACTTACTGAAAAGAACTAAATCATTCGCAAAAAAGACATGAGAGATGAGAGGTCCATTGCGGCTCAGCTTTATTGGCTTCCATATCGAACTATGAACAATGTCCTTAATGATATGAGCAAGGCGTTCCATACACAAAGATATATAGAGATAGAGGATCTCCTTGACGAATACCTCTGGTTGGTTTGAAAGCCTCAGACTGTTCCCCATTCTAAAGAACTGGCAATTGTGTAGATGATATAAAGTCCATGATCAAATTAGCAAAATCAATAGGAAAATTTGCTAAAATGAGCGTATCATAAATAAAAGACTAGCGCAAACAGTCATAGGCCTTTTCAAGATCAACTTTAATCGCCATCCATCCTTTAGACCCTGTTTTCGTTCTCATAGAGTGTATAGCTTCCTACACTATGACAGTATTGTTAATGATTTAGCGACCTAGAACAAAGTTGGTTTGCTGTTCACCAATCAAACTAGGAAGCAAAGTTTTAATTCTGTGAACAAGCACTTTGGAAAGAAGTTTGTAAGAAGCATTGCAAAGGCCAATAGGTCTAAATTGAGCAATACAAGGTGGATGAGAGACCTTTGGAATCAAAGTAATAAGCGTTTGGTTCACACTAGCAATCTCTCTTCGTCTTTGAAAAACCTGGCAAGCAAAATGAAGAAGAGAATTTTTAATGGTACCCCACTTCTTTTGCAGAAAAATTGATTGAATACCATCTGGACCCGGGGCCTTGTGAGGATTCAGAGACATTAGAGCCTTTCTGAGCTCCTCTTCCGAAGGAAGACTTATCAAATAACTCTAAGACAAATCAGATATAGGAACGAAACCACAAACAGTAAAAAGTGAATTGTAATCACCCTCCTCAGTGTAGAGATTATTAAAGAACGAAGCTGCATGATCTTTCAGAGCATCTTTCTCAGTAATAATATTGCCATGTGTATCAAGAAGAGAGAGGATTATGCTTCTACCTTTATTGATAATAGCAGAAGCATGAAAGTAGCTAGTATTAAGATCTCCCAAAGCTATCCAATCATCCCGAGACTTTTGTTTCCAAAAGTATTCTTCCTGCAGTAAGATCATTTTCAATTCTGTACGAAGAGATTTATCCAATATGACCAAAAATTGAGAATAACGTGTTTCCAGCACCCTATGAATACCTGCTAACCTATTCTGAAGTTTCTTCTTTCTGATAAAAATGTTCCCAAAAATATTTTTATTTCAATTATACAATTGGAAAGTCATATGAGTTAAGGCAGTGGGAAATCAAGGTCAAGTTTCCATTGGGAATCAAAAAAATTCGAGAACCTGGAATCAGCCAGCCACGCCATTTGATACCTAACAGCACGTTGAACCCCAGGTCTAACCTGATCACTGTCAAAATGTAATAAGAGCAGCTTGTGGTCTGACTTCAGATACGGAAGATGTTCTACAAACGAAGCAGAATAAGCCAGTTTCTAACAAGTGTTCCCAAGTAAATAAAGAGCCTGCACATTCAATCTCAACCAGACTACAATCATTTACGCAATCAACAAAGTCACGACATTGTTCAACAGTAGCAGGCCGACCACCTTTTTTATTATCAGGGTGAAGGAAGGTGTTAAAGTCCCCCATAAGAACCCATTTATCCTGCATGTTAGTACCAATATCTTTGATAATATTCCAAAGCTCCTTCCTATAGGACATATTAGGACTGCCATAAATAGCACTCAAGTAACCAGAGAAACCATCCATTCAAGCATAGCAATGCAAAATCTGTTTATGCTGAAAAATAGAGGTAACACGAATATTATGGTTAGACCAACAAATCCAAATAACTCCAGAGAAGCCTTCAGCATCATGGCGAATATGGAATGGGAAGCCAATCTTTCTAATGATATGCTCTGCTCTAAGACCACTAACCCACATTTCCAATAAAGCAACAAGTTGGGGGCGGTGGGAGTTTCTCAAATCCCTACAAATGGCAGAAAATCCCTCACTAGCACAACCTCTAGCATTCCAACATAAAATCATAATAATAATAATAAGATTAAAAAAGGGACTTAGCTTATTGGGGACTGGGCTCCTCAGGTTAGGGCACATCCATGACCACTATTGGAGCACTTTGATCACAGGTCTCCATCTCTTCTATAACTTGGATTTGATCACATTGGTTTGCCAACACCGCCAAATTGGATTCATGGTGAAGAGCAATATCTGGTGGCTTTGGAGGAAGCTCATGGCTTCTACTAGGCACTGGTGATGCGACATGAGTATTAGTCTCAGTCTGACAGTAAGATTGTGGCGGAGGCACTGAAGAGTCCAATGGAGTGCAAGTAGACAGCTCCATCGTCCCACTTGTAGTGGCAGAGGACTTGATATGTGCTAAAGGAGCCACTACCGGTGGTGAGACTGGTCGGAGAGGATAGGCTCACATTTGACTGGGGTTTTGAAGGTTTCAAGCCCACTTGGGCTTTCTTTGTTTTGCTTTAAGATTTGGTTGGCAGTCTTGACTGATCCTGTTTAGCAGAAAAGGCTACAACATTGTTTTCACCTTTTGGCAAAGTTGATGCCTCATCATGGGTAAGCTTCTGAAGAGGTAGATAATGGTTTTCCTGAATATTTTCAGTAGCTAAGGCCGAAACCCTTAACCCCCTTGACTTATTAGAACCTTATCTTCCAGAAGAGCTTGATGCAATCTTTTGACCTCTTTTAGTGGTCACATTGGTGCTAGGGGATTGTCTTGGTGAAGCCGAATTGTCCATTTTTTTTCCTTCTTGGCCTGACTTGTGTTAGCATACATGGGCCATAATCTGCTAATAATTCTGGTTTTTTGTTTTCACCTTTGGAGTCCTTCAATTTTCCTTCTGATACACTAGTCTCAATCACCAGAGCTGCCATAAGATTTAACTGACATGATTCCTGTTTATGACCATATTTCCCACATGTGAAACAAACTTGATGCAACCCTTCATATTCAATGTGGAAAATCCAACCCCATAGCTCAAATTTTGATCTTAAAGGCTTCTCCAAATCCACCTCCACGCTAATACGAGCAAACTTTCCCTTAGCTGCTGCAAATGTCGTTTCATCGATACGAAGGGTTTTACCTATCGAGTTTCCAATAATTGCCAAAAAATCTTTATTAAAACAAGGCAATGGCAGGTCAGGAATGCGAACCCAAACAAAAACTCGCTTGATGCTTTCATGCTCCCAATCGATGGTGGGATTCCACCTCTGAACGGTAAGATAGTGATTTGATACTAGCCACGGTCCTCCAAGCAACAGTCTCATAATCAGTGCAATTGGTGAACCTCAGAACATAAAAATCGTTCCCCCACATCTGTCCATGTAATCGACCCCTTTGGTTTCCATAATTGCAGTAGCCGATCCTGGAGAAAACGGAAGCCCAGAGTCTTACCTAACAGTTTGATGACAATGGCCTTCGTCCATGGTTTGCATAATTCCCCATAATGTTCCTTTGTAAGCTCAATAACAGGACATATATCATCAGAACCTTCCATTCTCTTGTTATCCTTCATTAGGATCTTAAAAAGATTATCAACTTCATCAGATAAATCAGTGTGAACCTCTGATGATTTGGAGCCAAGCAGAGTATCCTTGAAGGATGGTCAGGTGGAGAGGTTGGCTTGCTCATTGTGGTTCGAAGCTCCGACTGTTGGGCGTTCTTCCGGAGACGATGCCCTTCGATGACGCTTGTGACCTGCGGCCAAATTCTGTTCTGAGAGGAGTGTTTGCTGTTTAGCAAAGATGAGAGGGTCAGGGGGAAGTGACCCCGGTGGGCGGCCATGGCCACCAGAAGAGTTGGGTACCATGATGGATATTGAGGAGGAAACTAGGGATTTAAATTTGGACAGTCAATAATAGAGGAAGAAACGAACAAGAGCTACATCATGAGTCACAACCTTACCACCCCAACCTTCGATGCCGACCAGAGCAAGCCCATCACAGAGGACAGTCGACGATCGGAGCACGAAGAGAAGGAGATCGGCAGCGGTTTCAGGCTGAAGGTGCAAGATAGCAACACCACTGTGTCCATTTGGATGACTTTAGAAGGGAATTTAAATTTTGATGAATTGATAATCAAGTCGAAACACATAAGTGCTGTGAAAAAATTAACATTCCAGGAATTAATGGGTAAACATAAAGTAAAAGTAAAAATATCATTGATTTAGTGATGATCTCTTGATTCTACAAATTATAATTAGTGAATGAGCACTTCTAAAATTTAACTTTAACAAAAGTTTTTAATTTCCCTGAAATTTAAATCCTTCTACAAATAAAATCCGCTCATAATTAGTTATATCTTTATTAAATTTGGAACATATGGTAAAGAAATCTAATTAAAAAAAAACTGACTGACCTCCAGTTCAAATTACTGCAACACTGTTCTCTTCTGGACTTCTGCACAACCAAAATGAAAAATGTCCAAAAGAATTTGATTCACTTAGTTTAATAAAAAAATTAGAAATGATAATACTAAATTTTTGTTTTCTTTATTTCTTTTTTCCGGATGGACATTTTTTGTCTCAACATTTGTAGTGTTCCTTAATTTAGTATTATCCTCTTCATTAGGCGATTTCACTGCTTCAAACTTGAAATATTCCTAATGGACAAGTGTAAATTTTTGTAAGTTTTGTAATTGCTACGCATTCCTACTTTTGTCCATCGGTTATTCAATATTGTAAATGAAGGTGGTTCAACTCCATCAATATTAGCAATTAATTAAATTTTCATAAGCATATGAATTAGTATTCTTTAATGAGTAATGAAAGGGATCACATATAAAGGTTAAGCCCTTGTTTGGTTCAATTGTTTGACTTACGGGGAGGTTGATTCCAAGAAACTTGTACTTGTAGATAAGTATCTTACTATAAATTTGTATTTTTGTATGTTTGGTTCACTTATTAATGTTACGACCCATGAACGAACTATGATCGACGTACGAGGCGAACCGAATCGGAGACCCAACTCATCTCATACAAGCCTAGACTTTCTACCCAACTTGTTCATTCACTAAAAACATTTATTAAACAACAACAACAACAACAATATTATTATTATTATTATTATTATTATTATAAATAATCAAGATTTACGGTTTTATAAATAAAATATCAATATATCTAAATACAGTTTAATATACCCAAATAAAATAAATAAATATTAGTAGGTAAATCCAAAAGACAATATATCCAAAACAAACCCAGTAACCCACTAACATCCCGACGTGGATCTCTAATACAAAAATATAGAGCCCGACCAAAAGGACACTCACTATCAAACAAGGTGTTTCAGGGAGATCGAGGTGTCGAACGGTTGCTGAATGTCAAAGAGTACCTAAAAATGTTAAATGAGGGGTTGAGTAAAACTCAGTAAGGGACAACACTCTATATTACTTCTGGAGCTCACATAAACCGTTTTGAGAATAGGTCAAAAATACCACATACAGATGTATATATATATATATATGCACGCTAAATACATATAATAATAAATCTAAAATTATTTCGAAATCGTTCACAAACAAAACAGACAACAAACAGTCAGACAAATTAAATAATATCATAAATATATACATATATAGCAGAGTCAAATAATGTGACCAGAAATAGGAGGAATCAATATTGTGGACAAGCCACCTGACAAAAAATTATGTGTGTTTGGCCGGACACATGGTCACCAATTTACCACAACAATTAGGACCTTGACAGAGCAGTGGTATACCAAAGGCTACCTACCCCATAGCTAGGTGTCTCATATCAAAATAATATTATATATATATATATATATATATATATAATAGCATAAAAACATGCAGATTATAAGATTTATTACAAAAAATAATAATATAATAATTTTCATAAAAAATACAGTTTCTTATTTCGAGATATCACCAAAGTCAGATTTTAATTAGCCAATCCATTAATTAATCAAATTTCAAATATAGCTAGACACACAAAAAATAATATAAGTTCAAAAGACCCAACATATGTGTCTAGAGTTGTCGTCGCACTTACTTGGATATCCAAACTGAATGGTCCAATCATGTACCATTGGTAGGCATTTGGTCTCGCTAGAACGAACACGAAACAGAGAAACATATATATCAGAGAAATGTAAAAATGTAGGACTGTGCCAATACCAAATACATGATATGTAAATGCATACCCAGACCATTGATGTCGTTGAAAACTTATTTCTATCGAAGGTATAACGCTCTCATATCGAAAATCAGACATTTTATAAAATTACAATTTGATCCCTCAACTTTTACAAAATTACAATTTAGTACCAAATTTTTGGAAAATTACAAATAAGACCTCAGACTTTTCAAAAATTACAAAATAATTACTTAAATTTCTAGAAATTATAAACCTATAGCAAATTATTCAAAATTACAAATTAGACGTTAATCTCTAAAAAAAATTAGTTTAGTCCTCGCGATAGAAAATTATTCAAAAATGCCATAAAATTCGTATAACCGATACCCGACATTCCAATTCGTCTAAAACACTTCAAATCATACTCTGATACACAAATTGTCACTATCCGTTCCCGGACCATGACCGGCGTACGAGATGAACTCTTTATGGGAGACCGACCCGTCTTACACAAGCCTCCAAGATTAGACACAATACTACCCAAATCGTTTATTAAATATTTTAATAAACAAGTTAAACAAATATTTATTTTACAATTAAAATGAAATATACTTTTATATATAAATTCGGTTATCAAAATACCCAAATACAAGCATAACCCACATATATCCGGTGTAGAGCATCTAACCAAAACAATAACCAGGGCTCGATAAAAAAGGGCGACCTCAAACTGATGGACCCCTAACTGCATATCTGGATGCCAAGAAGTCACCTGTAAGACAGTAATGGAAATAAACAAAGAACAGAAAAGGGGTTAAATCTAGTGAGAGAAAACACTCCAAAATGCCTCATAAAGACTGTTTTGAAAACAGTTCGAAAATATTGCAAGCAAGTATAGATAAGTATACATATATACATATACTATATAGATAATAGCTTTTCGAAAACCATTTATAAATCGTTCCCAATAAAAAAAACAACATGCACAAAATCATATCAAATTAGTTTCAGATATAAAACATAGTTTTAGAATCAAAATCATATATCACGAATATGGAACCAAAGCAAAGGTATGCATCCAGCACTAATAACATAGATGATGTGGACTTTGCCATTAATCAAAGTCAAATCATGTGTCGGGCTGGGACACATGGCTACTGACATCCCTGGTAGCTGAAATTTCTCAAATCATTGGTATACCAAAGACCACTACGACCCATGGCACGAGTGTCCCATATCATAAAACCAAAACCGTACTATTACATAGTATGAAAGCAAAGTCATACAAATCAGAGAATAAATATTTTCTCAATATCAAAAGCATATCTTAAATCATTAGACGCGCATAGCAACGTCAAATTCTAGAGAATATAAATATTTCCAAAATATTTATACAAGTCAAATACAAAACAAAATTCAAAGTAAAAAAAAAATTCTTTCGAATCAAATCTAAGAATATCAAAATCAAATAGAGAGATACATATAATATATATATCTCAAGTTCAAAACAGAGTACTAATTATTCAATTACATAATCAAATTTATTAATTAAGTCAATCCGTAGATTAGTCCAAATTCAATATATGTGTCGAACACATCAAAAACATAATATAGGGATTTCGAGACACAACCTATTTGTCTGAAGCTGTAATCCACTCACCTGGATGTTGAGCAAATAATCTCGATCATGGTCCACCGGTGAATTACTGGTTTCCTCGGAAACCAAGTAGAGCTGGAATTGAAATATCAATATCAGAATCAATATGATATTGTGGTTGTATCGAAATACGTGCACATGCATATGCAGACTCAAACGTTCGAATAAGCCCCGAAAATTCATTTTGGGCCAAAGTCTAACATAATGATTCAAAAATATAACTCGGTGTAAAATTACACTCTAGTCTCCGGGACTTTGGAAAATTACCAACTAGTCTCTAAAATATTCCAAATTTATATATTAGTCCTTAAAGTATTTTAAGTTTATAATTAAATCCTCCAATTTCCTAAAATTGCATATTTAACGCTAATTTCTTAAAAATTATAAATGTACTTTAAACTTCCTTAAAATTACAATTTAACCACATATAAAATATTGAGTTTAGTCCTCACTTTTTATCCAATCAAAACACTCTTTTTTGTTCTTCAACAAAAAACCTAGAATCACGAAATAATGGCTAACTCATTTCCAGAATTCATCAAAGCCGTTCCAAATCAATTAGTTAATACTCCTTCCACTTCTAATCACCAAACCCATCACTCAATCTACTCAACTAACTTAAAACCAACATGAATCCATCATTAGTCATCACAAATCACCAAGAACAACTCAACAATCATCTAGAAACTAAGCCAAACCAAAGTCAAAACATCCTCCAACACTTATGAATTTAAAACAAAAAATGAAGAAAAACAAAGCTATTTTCTGACAACAAAAATGAAGGAGAAATGAGCCATTAATTCTTACCTTATTTGAAGATAAACAAAAACAATGGAGTGAAGGGAGAGCTGAAGAAGACGTTCTGGAGTGATGAAATGAAGAAGAAAAGAAAATGACTGAACAGGCGGTGGAAATCGGCTTAAAATCAAGAAAAAAGCAGAGTGGTTCGGCAGTGGTGATTTGAAAGACAAGAATTGAAACGACGTCGTTTGAGTTAGTTTATTGCACAGCCGAAATCAGACGACACGCGTGCACCATGGACGACAGACGCCACTCGACTGAACGACGCGTTGTTTCCATAGGTTGAACTCTGGCACACACGGACTACATACATTTGGCTCGGACGACCTCTTCCAAGATGCCAGACGACGTGTAGATGCTACAAGAAAACGCCCAGTCATTCCTTCCTCCTTTCATTCCGATTTTATTTTCATATATATATGAATTTCCACTTAATTAATCAACTCTAATCACTTCAAAACTTCATTAATCACACAAATAACATTTAAAACACAAAATTTAATTTTCCAATATTAAAATTATTTTTCAAATTAATTAGAAAAATTATAAAAAAATTAATAAAAAATACCAGATATTACACAAATCTATAATCAATTTCACCAAATAAACTCAAAATCATCACAAAACCTCACAAATTCGGCTAAACCCTAACCCACATCAAAAACTCATCAAATCCACCACACCAAAATCAAATTCATGTTTTACTAACCTTATTCAAACATAATCTAACAAGATCAAACTCCTATTTCAACAAATTCAAGGGAAAATCTGAAACCCAAACAAAAATGCCAAAAAATGTTCTTCAAGTAACCTAGCCAAATAATTACATAAAATGGAAGAAAAAGAGCGATAAGAAGCTTGATCTTACCTCAAGAAGTGTTATGGAATCAAGAAGGGGCAATACGAGAGGTTGAGAAACAGATTTGGGATGTGTTTTGAGTGAAAAATGGGGTTATGGCCGAATGGGGGTCGAATTGAATGTTTTAAAGAGGAAGAACATCAAAATGCACAGTTTTGGACATGCCCAGGTCGAGAGACTTGACCTAAGCATCTTCGAAATCGAACATGTGCAGATATCTGCGCTGCATCTCATCCTCAACCTCCTAAATGGCCTCCTCATCTGAATGATGTCTCCATATAACTTTTATCGATGCAATCTCTTTGTTGCAAAGTTTCTTAACTTGTCGATTGACAATTATTAGTGAAGCCTCATCATAAGACAAATCAGGATGGACCTCAAATGACTATGGTGTCAGAATATGTGACAGATCAAAAATATACTTCCTCAGGAATGAGATGTGAAACATCGGATGTACATAAGCAAACAGAGGGGGTAGAGCCAACGCATATGCAACGGCCCTAACACGGTCGATAATCTCGAATGGACCAATGTATCTCGAACTTAACTTGCCCTTCTTCCCAAACCTCATCACACCTTTCATCGGTGATACTTTAAGAAATACATGGTCTCCCACTGAAAACTCTAAATGTTTACAGTTTGGATCAACATTGGTGACTATGAGCAGTTTGAATCTATTGCTGAATCAATATGACTTTCTCAGTACTCTCCAAAATAAGATTTGGCCCAGTGACTCTTTCTCACCCGCCTTGGCCCAACACAATGGAGATCTACACTTTTTTTCGTACATTGCCTCATATGGTGCCATCCAATACTCGAATGGTATGAATTGTCATACGCAAACTCAAATAATGGTTAGTGAGAATCCCAACTCCCACCAAAATCCACAGTGCACGCTCTCAACATATCCTCTAGAGTCAGAATTGTATGCTTGGATTGCCCATCATTTGCGGATGAAATGTTGTGCTGAAATCCAATCGAGTACCTAAATCTTCTTGCAACTTACGCCAAAACTGCAAAGTAAAATGAGGTCCTCTATCAGATACTATGCAAACTGGCATACCGTACTAACATACAATTTCATCAATATACAACTTCGATAATCGTACTGTTCCATATGTCGTCTTGACAGAGATAAAGTGTGCCGACTTTGTCAATCGGTCAACAATCTCCTATATAGAGTCATACCCATAAGACGTCTTTGGTAACCCAATTACAAAATCTAAAGTGATGAGATCCCACTTTCACTTCGGAAGGGGCATCTGTGGCAAGAACCCAGAAGGATGATGATGCTCAAACTTGACTTGTTAGCAATTTAAATACTAAATCATAAACTCACTAATATCCTTCTTCATCCTTGGCCACTAATACGACTCTCAGAGATCCTGATACATTAGTGTACACAATATGCAGAATTGTGACCCTTAGTCATAATTTCCTCATATAGACCACTTGAAAATGGTACGCACAACCTTCTGACCAAACCATAGAACCCTCGAATCATCAATACTAAACCTAGGTGCATCGAATGATTTAACTTTTTCAATCAAACTCTGAATCTTGGTATCTTTCTTATGAGCCTCTCGAATCTGATCCAACAATACAGACCTCACCTTAATGTGTCCCAACAATACCCCTGAATCATCAAATGGTGACTTAACTTCATTTTCCATTGGTTTTTGCCACTCCAACACTGCTAGTTGTCTCTTTTTCGAAATATGAGCCAAAATTCTCATCGACTTTCTACTCAGAGCATAGACAACCACGTTGGCCTTGCCATGATAATATGATATGGTGTAATCATAATTCTTTAGAAAATTCAACCAACGCTCCTACCTCAAATTTTGATCTCGCTGCCTGAAGATGTACTTCAAACTTTTATTATTTGTGAAGATATCAAAAGTCTTATTGTAACATATCACCCGTTCCAACTAGTGTCTTTGTAGTTTTTCATTCAATTTCGATTGATCTTCAAATGTTCAAGATAATAATGGGGTGTTTAAGGATGGATAATGATGCTTTGGAGTGTTTAAAGTCTTTAGATATCGATGGAAGTCGTATGGATTAAGTGAGAGAAGTCGATATGTGAAAATTCAGCCCCTGAGACGCCTGTTCGCCCCTGAAATGCACATCCGTCCAACCCAGGGCACGAAATGTGCATCTCATGCCCGAAATACGCATTTAACCCATTAAACAACCCCAAAATATTGCATTTTGGTTTGCCCCAAAACACACACACACACACATATGTATATATATAAACATCACACCTCGACCCCCTTCGTTTTTTCTCAAATTTCTCACTCTATCTCACCTTTGTACCATCCAAATTCATCTCTCATTGTCCTCCATCCATTTTCTTTGCATTATTGAGGTAAGAACACCCATTCTACTCTAGTTTTGTTTCATTTGTACAGTTTCTCTTAGGTTCTTTAGTTGTGTTGCAAGAATGAGAAATGTGGGTAATGGGTGACTAGAATCCAAATTTTTTGAGAAAATATTGACGGATTTGAGTGGGTTTTTGTTAGATCTAGGTAGGAGGGACTTAGAAATGCATGAAATCAAGTGGGTTTTGAAGATTTAGAGTTGTTTGGAAGAGGACTAGGGTTAGGTTCAGATTTTTGAATAATTTTGATGGTTTTTGTGTTTGTATGTGGGAATTGATGATTTATCTGTGTTATTGAAGGTGTTTGGAAGTTGTTTGACCGATGTGGATCGGTAGGGTTAGAGTCGTATGAATTTTAGGATGCTTTCGAAAGAATTTTTGTCGCAAGGACCAAAAGTGTAATTTTTGAATAATTAGGACTTATTTATGAATTCTAAAAAGTTTAGGAATTAATTTGTAATTTTTGAAAGTTTGAGAATTCATTTGTAATTTTTTGAGCTCTGAGGGACTAAAAGATAATTTTGCAAAAGTTGAAGGACCAAATGGTAATTTTATGAAATATTTGATTTTCGATTCGAGAATGTTAGATCTTCGATCGAAATAGATTTTTTGACACCGTTGTGGTTCTGGGTTTGCATTTGCATTCCACATATATTCTTTAGTGCCGCATTTGATGCTGCTACAATTATTTGCTCTCAGCTATGTTTGATGCCTGAGGTGACCAATCATCCATCAGAGGTGCACAAATGGATTATTTGGCTCGGTATCCAAGTGGGTGGGATGAAAGCTCTAGACACATAGGTTGTGTCTTCTAAATTTATATATTTTTGTTGTGCCTGACCTATATTTGAAATATGATTAACTAATAGGTTGACTAGTTTAAAAATCTGCCTTACATGAAATAACTGATATGGAAATTTGTTTGAAAGAAATATATATTTTGTATTAAATATTATGTTGAAATTATATATATTCTGAAATAAATATATTTGTCTGAAACCAATAGTCTGCTTTGTACATTTGTTTGCTTGAAGTTGAATATACATTCTGTAAATATCTGGTAGTTCTGCATACTTGTCTACTTTTGTATACCTGACTTTTGATGAAATCCTCGTATAAGTAAATTTATTGATATAGATATTATATTTTCATACTAAATAGTCTATTATAAGATTATATATACACGTTCAGTAATAAATGATCTACCTTGTGAATAAGTATGTTTTTCTAAAATTGATAGTCTGTTTTGTATGCTTTGTTATTGATACATCTATTTGGTTTGCTCATCGGTGATCATTATTTGTCAATTTTGTATGCATATTTTGCTCTGCTCTATCTGTCTATTTGTTATTTTAGATTTGAATTAGATAGTTAGTACTTTGAATTGCACATCATTATATTATGTATTTTATTATACTCTGAAATATCTTCTGTCATTACTTGACTGTTGGTATGTTCGTCTGTTTAATTTAAATAAATTTATTGAATGAATCTGATTAGTATTTAGTATTTGTCTATTTAATTAATGTTTGCTAAGAGTTTATCTATTTGTTCTATTTGACGTGGGACACCCTAGCTACGATGAAATATAGCCTTTGATATACCAGTGATTAGTCAAGGCCTAGTTACCAAGGTTGTTAGTAACCCGTGTGTCTAGACAACTCAAGTAGTGATAGTCCACATCAGATTATTAGTTTGAACTATTTTGGTGGCAATAGTCCACGTATTATACTGTCTATCTGTCTTTGGTGATGGTAGTCCACAATTGCCTAAGTGGTTATTTCTCATTTTGTTTGGCTTTATTTTTGTCTAATTTTGGTCCCACGTATGACATGCCTCTGATTCTATTCTTATTATGTTTGATACTGTAATATCCCGCTCATTTTGACTAAGTTATTCATAGCAATCCGTTCGATTGCAATTTGATCTTTGAATATTCAAGATGATGATTAGTTTTTGGAGATGAGGATTAGATGTTTGATGATGATTTAGAGTGTTTAAATTCTTTGGATGTTATGGAATTCGTTTAGATTAAATGGGAGAAGTCGATCCGTGGAAATTTAGCCCCTAAGACGCCCGTTTGCCCTTGAAACGTGTGTCTTTTCAACTCAGCTGGGTGACGAAACACGATCTCGTAGGCGAAACGAGCATTTCACCCATTAAAACAACCCCAAAACTTTACGTTTTTTGACTTGCTGTGTTTGTAAAACCCTATAACGCAGGGCACGAAACGTGTGTCTGTCATGCTACGTGCATTTCAACTCAGATGGGTGACAAAATACGATCTCATACACAAAACGCATGTCTCATCCATTAAAATAGCCCCAAAACTCTGTGTTTTTTGACTTGCTGTGTTTATAAATCCCTATAACCCTATTCCCTTAGTCTTTCTTCACCTTCCTAACACGTCTTCACTCCAAAACCATTCAAAATTCATCTCCCATTGTCCTCCATCTGTCTCTTTTGATCTCTTGAGGTAAAAACATCATTCTAACTTGATTGTTCATTCAAGTTTGTGCATTTATTTTGCAAGGAAGCTTGTAGAATGAAAATGGGTTTGTATAAAGCTAGGGTTTTGTTTTTGGATGGATTTTAGATTAGATTAGAAGATGTTTGTCATATCTTTGTATAAATGAGTTGGAAACACATGGATTTTAGTTGGGTGTTGTGAATTGATGATTTTGTGTTTATTTGTTGAAATGGAATGTAGATTCATGTTTATGAGAATGATTATAGTCAATATGGGTGGATTAGAATGTCGAGTTTCGACCGATTCGAGTTTTGGGATGTTTGGTATAATTTCTGTCGAAGGGACAAAAAGTATAATTTTTCATGATTCTGAATAATTGGAGAACTAAACTTAATATATGGCATATTTAGGGACAAATTTGTAATTTTGAGAGTTTAAGGATAGATTTGGAATTTTTAAAAGTTTGAGGACTTATTTGAAAATTTTGACTACATAGAGGGCTATTTGATAATTTGAGAATACTTTGGGTACTAATTTATAATTTTTCGAGGTCTTGCGACTAAATGGTAATTTTGCAAAAGTTGAGCGACTAAACTGTAATTTTATATCGAGATTTGATTTTTAGAGATAAGGTTAAATATTCAATTGAAATAGCTTTTCGAACTACGTCTGGAGTTGGGTTTCTATATTTGCATCTGGATATCATATATTCAATATTGTCACAGTTACCTTGTTTGATCTCTTAGTAATAAAATTATGTTTCAGTTCAGTTTGATATCCGAGGTGGCCAACCATCCGCCGATGTCTTTCATTTCTAAACCTTATATGTTTTTATTATGTCTGGCATTACTCTGAAATTAGAATAGTTAATGGTTGGAGTAATTAATAATCCGGTTTATGTGATTATTAATACTCAGTACTCTATTTCTGATATCTAATGTTTATAGATGGTATATATATAAATATTTTCTGCAAAATAGTTTATGTTCTGCATGTTACACACACACACACACACATATGTATGTATGTATGTATGTATGTATGTATGTATGTATATGCTACGTAGGGTAAACGTAGCATTTGGTATACCATTGCACAATCAATGCCTAGTTACCAGGGTATGGTGGTAACCGTGTGTCCGACCATACACATGTACTTTGTTTCTGATTAGTGGCAGAGACCACACATATTACATATATATATCTATGTTTTTGGTCCCATATATGTTTCTGATATATGATATATATTCTGTATGTCTTACTATCTGTTGTTTACTTTGGTAGCGAACGATTTCAAAATGAATTTCAAAATTATTACTATGTATTTAGCATGTATACGTATCTACACTTATGTCTGCATGTGAAATTTTGAATGGTTCTCAAAACAGTTTATGTGAGGTTCCAGTGGCTATCTGGAGTATCATTTCCTAAATGTGTTTACTCACCCCTAGCATCTTTCATGTACACTTTTGACATCAACAACCATCCAGTATCCTCTATCTCAGTGAGGTACCTTTGCTAGTAATGAGTGCCCTCTTGTTCGGGCTCGACACTGGGTTCTATTGGGTTTTGGGCTCCTTTTGTACTTTGAATACTGATTTAGTTTATAACTGTTTTGTATCTATTTGCGTTAATACGATATTATCCTGTTATACTTATATATATTTCCTTATATATAAATGTTTTAATTTATTTTTTGTGAATGGTTTAATAAATGGTTAATAAACGAACAAGTTTGGTAGAAAGTTTGATTCTCCGAGGCTTATGCAGGATGTGTCGGGCTCTCGGTTCGATTATATAGTTGTCTGTATTATTGCTCATTCTCCCGTAGTAGATTGTTTTGGTGTCTAGTGGGGATATATCTTGTTAGAGATTGTGAACTCCAATGCTTACAGATATACTCTTTGATCAGTTCTGTCTGTTTCAGTTTTGAGGCCCTTAGGGTGACATAGCACTATTTTGAGCCCCTAAGGCTGTCAACTGATAGCCCTTTAGAGCTAGGTCCTGTGTAGGCTCTTAAAGTTGCTAGTCTATTTCTGATATGATCTTGTCAACACAGTTCCAATATAATACGGATGTATGATCAATGATTGAAAACTCTGCTCGTACGAGTCGAACCAGACAAATTTAACTCATTTCTGGCTCAATCAAGTCATTAGAGCTGCAATCCTAGAAAAATTCTTGATGAATCTCCTATAATACCTGACCATACCGAGAAAACTTTGAATCTCCGTAATTGTTTTAGGTCTTTCCCAATGAAGTACAACTTTTACATTCTTCGGGTCCACCATAATGCTTGGGCTAGCAATTCGTGTGGGATCGTGTCTAAACGGGTCAACCCGTTTATGACCCAAACCCGTTTAAGGTTAAACGGAGTGACCCGTTTACGGCCCGGATCCGTTTAATCCCAACCCGTACACGACACAGATTTTTAACGAGTTACCCGACCCGACCCATTTATTGTTAACATGTCACGTGTCATTGTTTAACACGATAAAACTCATTTAACACGTTTCACCTATTTATAATATGCAAACAAATACAAAATTAACACTACAATAACTTCAACTAAAACAATAAATATTCATTTATAATATCCACCAACACAATAATATTCTAAATAAAGGTAAATTAAATACAAAACATGACAAAGTCCATTAAAAAGTTATAATTCTCAACATAAAATATGAAACAATTTTTTTTAATAAATTTCATTCTCCATAAACATAACTATCTTTTTTAATAATCTTCCTATCTTCTATATATATAAAATAAAAATAAAAAATTAAATATTTCACAAAAAAATTATTGTAAAAACAATAAAAGCATCATATATATAACTAAAGATCACCTCTCGTTTTTTTTTCACTTCTTAATGAAAAAATGAAGAAACAAACCCAATCCAATATCCAAATCTATAAAAGCATCACTACACGGTAGAATCAAGTACACATGACAAATAAATGGAAATCAATAAGATGGGGTAAATTGGAAATGGATTTTTTTTTTGAAAAAATCAAGTGACGAACAAAGAGTGAAATTTAGCACAAAAAAAACAGATTTTTTAGAAATCATAATCCTAAAACCGGGAAGCAAACAAATAGAAAAGACTCCAATCTAATAAGAGTGGTCTCTAATCTCCGATTTCCAATTTTCAACTTCACGAAGAAAACAGCTTTCAATAATTTTTGTCCAATCATCACTGATATTCACAAATCCATTTAATCAACTACTCCTGAATTCCAACCACAACCATCATGGAAGAAAGAAAAAATAAAACCTGTTCAATTTATATATTACTCGTCATCAACTTTCAGACTCGGCCGACTCCTTGTTTATACCCAATTTCAGCTAAATCCAAATACTCGGTCCATCCTAACATTTCACTAAATCCAAGCAAAACCATACGACAAACAGAAAAATTTAAAAGAGCACATATCCACAAGCCCCCAAAATTAAGTTCACTAAGAAAAATCATTTTTTCTTAGTTAAAGTAAAGATCACCCTCAAAATCGTCATCAGTTTTTCATCATCACCGAAAAACCACTCTACCTCAAAATTTCACTTCCTTTAGGAAAATAATAAAATAATTTCAAAAAAGTTGAGAGCGACTGGGTCTGGTGACTGGTGTGGTCTGTGCGGCTGCGGTAGAGTCGTAGAGAGAAAGATAAAAGAGTTGGTGTGTGTGGACTGACGTCTGAAAGAGCGACTGTGAGGGAGTTAAAAAAAAACTAGATTTTATAGTTAGGGTTTGTAAATCGGTCGTGTCGTACGTGAGTTAACCGATTATGTTAAACGGGTTGAACATGTTTAAGCTCATTTACTCTGTGTCATAAATGGGGTCAATCTATTTATGCCTCGAATCCGTTTATGGCAAAGTCAAACCTGTTTAATTTCGTGTCGAGTTATGTCGTTTAAACTGGCCATATCCAAAATTTCCAGCTCTACATAATGCCTTCTCTCGACACCACGTGTCCTAAGAATGCCATTTGTTCAAGTTAAAACACACACTTTGAGAATTTCGCAAAAAGTTGATGTTCTTGCAAAGTCTATAACAATAACCTCAAGTGGTCCTCATGCTCCTCTCTAGCCCTCGAGTACAAAATGTCATCGATAAACACAATGACAAATCGATCCAAGTACGGTTTGAACACTTTGTTCATTAATTTCATAAATGTCGTTGGACCGTTAGTCAAATCAAACGACATCACTAAGAACTCGTAATGACCATACCTAGTCCAAAAATTTGTCATGGGTATATCTTCACTTCAGATCCTCAACTGATGATACCCCGACCTTGAGTCGATCTTAGAAAACTATTGTGCATCCTGCAACTGGTCAAACAAATCATCTATCCTCAGAAAGGGATATTGGTTCTTCACTATCACTTTGTTCAATTGACGATAATCAATACACATTTTGAGACTCCCATATTTCTTCTTTACAAATAACACCGGAGAGCCCCAAAGTGAAACACCCAGCCGAATGAAACACTTATCCAATAACTCCATTAACTGAGTCTCTAACTCCTTTAACTCTGCTGAAGCCATCTGATACAATGGAATCAATATCGAATTGATACCAGGTTGCACCTCTATAACAAACTCAATATCCAATTCAGGTGGAAGTCTTGGTAACTCCTCGGGAAACACATCAAAAAATTCTCGAACCACTGGTACGTCTTCCACTCTCAACTCTGATCCATCGAATCCATTCACCAAAAAAGCTAAATATACCTCACAACCACGACGAATCATCTTTTCTTCTCTAATAGCTGACATGTATCCCCGTACAACAAAATCTCGCTTACCTTGGAAACAAAACTTACTCTGACCTGGCGGTCGAAAGCACACTCTCTTTGCAAAGCAATCTAAAGTAGCGTGCCAAATTGAAAGTCAATCCATACCGAGGATGACATCAAACTCTCCCACATATAACACCTTTAGATGAACAGACAACTCACGCTCATCAGTGGAGATCACACAACCCCAGACCATTGAATCAACCACAATCTTACGACCCAAAAGATGATGAAACTTCTAACAATATATCCAACATACGCACTACTAACCCCACATGCTTAACAAAATATAGCGTGAAAAATGAATTTGATACACCATAATCAAATAACTCATGCAAAAATACCAGAGATAGACATCGTACAAGTCATTACAACATTGGATATCTGCGCCTCCTGACATCTCAGATGATAAACTCATGTCTGACCTCCTCCAATATCACTACTTTGACATGCCTAACTACGTCCTCCGACTCCATCTCTCCTACTGTAGGAACCACGGTAATATAAGACTTCATGTCTGTTCATAACGTTTAAATGTTTAAGTATACATTCATTTAAATTTAATCTTCTTACCTAAACGTTACTCTTTTGTTGATTAAAAAATTATATTGTAATTAATATTTGTCGAGTGTTGCTTCGATGTTTTTATTTTAAAATAATAGATTTTAATTTTTCATCTAATGATCTACAGTCACTAGTCTCATTAAAACAAAAAATAGCCGCCTCACCGCAGTCTTCGCCGAATAACACGATTTGCGTTGTTCTTTACGAAACTCAACTATTACATCCACTATAGTTGTTAACTTGATTGTAATACTGTCTCGAAGACTTCATTGGAGTATCCACCGAGTTAACTGCAGAAACTGCAACCTGGCACCTTTATGTCTCATCCTTTAATTCATATAGACGAAAGATTCATTCAATTTCTTATTAGTAGACCAAAGTTAAGTTGAATTATTAAGCTTCAAAGCATTAATTAATGAATGTAGAAGTTCTTACATTTGACAATTACTGAGAATCAAACCAATAATTTTAGAAACAATTAAAATACTACTATTAAACTATAAATATATTACCACTTAAATGTTTATGGGGGTGAGTTAAATTTGAGGTCAATAATTCGAATCCTGACATATGCATTGTGTGCAAAATTATTATAAATTAAGAATCTACCTTACAAGTAATAAATTCAAGTCCACTGAAATTTAGAAACATCAAACTTATTTATTGAAGAACAAGTTCTAATTACAGACCATATTATTTATCATATTTATGGTCATGACATTACAGTCATTTTTCTCAAAAAGGCATATTAAACAGCTAGAGAAAAGGAATTAAATGAGATCAGAAAGAGTGGGGAGCTTGATCTCTCCCTTCCTAGAGACAGGAATGGTAATGTCACCCACGACAGGAAGATCAACGGTAAGACCCAACTCCAACTCATAGTCAATGTCCCAGTCTGCACCAATGTCTCGAGCCAGACTCACCAATACGTTGTGTGGCACATTCACCGCCACGTCAAGGATCGTTGTGGTGTTCGCAGTCAGTGAGCCTGGGTCTGGAATTGTCCCAGATGCAATCACCCTGTTCCACATACATATAAATGTTAAGTCACTAGGTTACACTATAAAGAAATTATTGCTTCAACAAATCTTGTCATTTGAGTCTGTGGCTTAACCTAATGTGTAAGACAAAAATAAAAATATTTGAGACGAAAGGTCTCAGGTTCAAGACTCACTAAAATAGATGATAATTTAATTAGTATAGGTTCAGTCTTAGAAAACAAATCCTTGCAAGCATGTCACGCGGTGACAGAAAACATAAGTTATGCAATAAGATATTATTGAATTCTCAACCCTTCAGATTTAATTATGTTAACAGAATTAATATAAGTTCTAATTAAGAATTAATCCAAAATCTCCAAACGTGTATAGTATCCTAAATGTTTAATTTAACATAAAAAATATTTTAATACCAGGAAAGCAACTGTTAACTTATTATATACATTTTAAGAATGATTTCAATAGTAATACGTTGATTGATCAGGAAATCGTATTGATTCTTCTTTCATTCACAAATAGTTGTCCACTAATTTCCAAAATTGGAGTATTAAGGATTTCTGCTGTTTTTTTTTTTAAATACCCACATCTCTACATTTGTACAAATAAAATTTATTTAAACCAGCATACTTTGCACTAAATTAACAATTTGGTGATAGAATATCATTAATTGATTTATAGACTTGTGACTCATTCATTCATATTAGAGTCATTTTCAGTGGAGAGTTTGATTCCCGTGCGATCAATTAAGACAACAAAACATAAAACATCGATCATTAATTTAGACAAGACATGCAGATGAAGGATCCATAAAAATATTGATCAGATCTAATCAAATCAAAGGCAATTACATGATAATTAGAAGAAAAGTTTTTTTTTTTTTAAAAAGGGGAACCAACCTGTTATTGCTTTTGAGAGTGTAAGAGATGTGGCCAACGGGGATAGAAGTGCCATAAGGGTTGTTCACAGAGAGCTTGGCACCGTATACTACCCTGTCACGGTGAACACTCGAGAGATCAAAGTCCGTCACGGTGGCTTCCGGCTTCTTAATATTGGCTATATTTTCTGCCACGAAGTTCTTCGCTTTGTCCATCAACTGAGCCATTGCAACACCACTGTCTTTGATTTGTTTCGGAAGAGAATGACAAAATGGGAAAATAGACACGAAATAGAAAGCAAATATGAGACTCTTTTGTATTTGCCGTGAGTTGCGACTTTGTGTGGCTTCTTTTTATATGCTTTGAGAATTGACATATATAGCTTCTGGATAAAGTAACTAAATCTACAGTTAAAATGGCTAAAATATACACTCTTATTCAATTAGCATAATACACCATCAATAGTGTTCAACATATTCCAATCTTACATTTCAAAAAAAAAAACATTTCAATCTTGAAAAAATATGCGCTGCTGTTTATTTTTCATAAATATTGATGTAATATGATTTAGAAATTGTTGAAAAAAGTGGTCCACCTATGATGAGTGAACCTAACTCGGTCGATCGAGATGTGAACCAAGACCGTTGGCCGAGACCAATTGGAAAGTCCAATTGAGGAGAATCAAATTCGGTTAGTCAATATGTGAACTGTGACGTAAAACGAGGTCAATTGACAAGTCCAATTGAGTTAGGGATGAAATGGGTCCCATTGACATTTCAACCGTGGTTTGCTCTCAAGACCAACATAGAACTGGTCATGCTCCGCTGCTAACTTTTACTGGAATCGAGATGAGTAAGTCGAACTTATTTATTATACTATTTATTAGTTAAATCAATACAAGATTCCTTCAAAAATTAATTAAAATTTGATGCGAAAAGTTGTTTATTACTGAAACGCTTCTTGAGAATAAATCATACGTATTTAATTAATCTTTATATAGACAATATTCTAGTAGGTTGAGTCTCTCAACATGTTCCACGATAAAGATAACTTAATTTTAATGAATAGTTTTTTATATTTACTACTCAATTTTTTAAAAAATAAATAAAAAAAACTCTTTAAAAAATAATAATAATAAATAAAATTATAAAATATTATTATAAGAAATACTAAAGTTTAAGCATTGTCTAGAGACTAATGAGTCATGGTGCGATTGATGGCGTGTTTACGTGTGAGAAGATATGGGAGAATACGTGTGAAGCTCGTGGTTTTCCCCGTGTTACGAGTGAGAAGATATGGCGTGTTTACGTGTGAGAAGTTATGTGTTCCTCACTCATTCATCACGATCTTTGCAAGTTTAATTTGTGTCATTTTCCTTTTAATTTTCATCGCATTCCAAAATTTAGAGTTGTCAATTATTTTTTTTGTTCTCCTCTTTTCTTTTTGAAGAGTTTGTTATCCTCTTTTTTTTTTTCTTGAAGAGAGTTTGTTATCCTCTTTTAAGCCGAAGATAACACACTTTCTAAATTGATCCCACTAAGCTTTTTCAAGGGCAGTTTAGTTGAGCGGACAAAAATAAAATGTCATTTAAGTAATGATGTAATTAAAATTTGACTAAAATAGGGTTGACCTTAAAATGAAGAAGTAGAAGATGAAATAAAATAATAGAGCGGTGGGATATACTAGGAATTTGTCAGACAGCTGATGGAATTTTCCGATTCCACTTGACTCTGCCATTGCATCTAACTATATAGTTAGATTAGTGACGTTGATGCACTGATTGATTGGTTTAAAAAAAAAACTCTAAACATAAAAAGAACTTTATATGAAGAGAATCGAGATTAAAATAACAACAGATCTAATTTTGTTTAAATACAGATATAACGAAAATGAGCTAGAAGTGACGGGAGTTCAAAATCGGATGAATTTCGAAGGGAATTTAAATTTTGATAAATTGATAATCAAGTCGAAACACATAAGTGCTGTGAAAAAATAACATTCCAGCAATGGGTAAACATAAAGTAAAAGTAAAAATATCATTGATTTAGTGATGATCTCTTGATTCTACAAATTATAATTAGTGAATGAGCACTTCTAAAATTTAACGTTAACAGAAGTTTTTTCTGAAATTTAAATCCTTCTACAAATAAAATTTTCTCATAATTAGTTATATCTTTATTAAATTTAGAACATATGGTAAATAAATCTAATTGATGGAATATAGCTACCGATTTAACAAATAAAAAAGTATATTTAGTAGGTTCGAGTTACCTACATCGATTCTTGCGGAAGCTCTACCCAACCAGCAGCGGAAGATATTAAGGTCAGGATCGGTTGATGTTGGTCTCGCGAGCAAACCACGATCGGACTGCCGACATGAGTGCTCGTCTGTTTCGCAGTCTAGATGCCACCTGGATCGGAACCATCGACTGAAGAAGGACAAGTGGAACGAGAGGTGTAGCATGGAGGAAGAAACTTTCTCTTCTTTCTTTCCTCCCTCTCTCTCACATTTTTTGTGGGTTTTGGAAGAGTGGAAGAATCATTCTTTCATTCTTTACTTATAAGCCTTCAATTGGGCTTTGGGCCCAATGGGTTTAGCATATGGGCCTTACGAGCCCATCTCAATTGGGTTCGTCAATTGGTCTCGGTCCATCGTCCCGGTTCACACATTGACCGACCGAGTTCGGTTCACCCATCATGGGCGGACTGCTTTTCCAACAAATCTCTTACAAAATTAGATAATATTATAAATTTTAAGTTTTTTTATTCAATTTTCTTACGATCGAATACCTGGTTTGAGTAACAAAATGGAATATTTTTTACACGTAAAAGATGGGAACATGTTGAAATTTACAAGTATCGAATATACTAATATCATAGAAATATCATTTCTTTAAGTAATTTGCAAAAAAATGCTGAAATAAAGAAATATAATACTTAACAAGAAGATTTAAAAATATTAATATATCATAGTTGTCATATCCGTAAAAAATCGATGCTAAAAATAGTTTATAAGAATCTCTTTTCTTAATTCATGGAGATGTTATTTTAAAAATTAAATTTTATTTATTTATAAGTTAAAGTAAATTTTGTCATTGTCATGATTCACATCAATTAATGTTTATCGTAAATAAAATACGTAATATTACAACATATCAAAATTAGTGAAAAAATAAGTATAAATTTGGTTATGGGCACGTGTCTTCGAACTTACATGTGAGGAGTGAAAAAATTCACTATAATTTTGGCTAAATGGGCGAGAGTATGCACCCGTCCTACTTGAAAATGATTAGCTAGAAAGGAAGGAATATCTTCAAGTAAGATCCGCTTGGTATTGAATGAGACATAAGTCTCTCGCGGCTAATAAAATATGTCTCCTTTTTTGACTTTTTCCACAAACAGTGCCACGTGGCCCTGTGCCCTATTATGCTTTGGTTAGTTCAATCCAATCCCAAACTCTTGTGGCTCCTTATTTTTGTTTTTTTCTCAAATAATAAAATAAAATTCAATAATTTAGTAAAAATAATAATAAAATTACAGAAAGAGACTGTTAATCCACAGAGACCAGCAATTGACTCTGCGAGGCCATTAAGATCTGTGGTTTCCTCCACTTGTCTGGTTGCATCTGAGCCGTCCACTTCTAATGGCATCCAAGTGGATAATTCAGTAATTTTGATCCTTCATTTCGCTGTGATTTTGTCAACCTTTTCAACAAAATGCTGTTGCTGTTTTGAACACTGTACCGTTTAAATGAAATTTGTATTGTCACGATTTTAAAGAGTATGAATTAATGGTTGTTTATAAGTATTTTTTTAATTTTTAAATATTTTTTTTAATTTTTAAATATTTTTTTAATAAAAGATTATTAGAATTTAAGTAACAGTAAAAATGGATCTAACTATCATTAATGGATGTGATCTATAACAAAATTAAATGTTTTGGAGAATTGTAAAGTAATAGAGAGCTCGTAGACAAGAGAATGAAAGTTTGTAAATATATGTTAAATGCTTATTATTATTATTTATGGTATGAAATTTTTTAAGAGTTTTATCATTAGCTGAACTTTAAAATGTAAGAAAAAGTAATGCCTTGCTAAATGCATATTTACTGAAATGGATCTTGATTTGATTTGTTAATTGATATTCCTTTATTTGGAAAATCTTGGAAATGGCTCATTGGTGCCATATTATTTGTGGATATATTCAATAATAAATATATTTATCACATAATGAATATGTATGTAGTTTTACATCATTTATGGTACAATATTGTTACATTTTTAACATTAGAAACGACTTTATTACAAGTGTACTATTCTAATAAAATTTAATTCTTAGGGGTGCTACACACGAATTTTAAACTCTAGATCCAGTGATTATGTCAATATTTATTCACCAATTGGACCATCCTTCATATCTATATTGATATTGTTTTTGTTTGATGATTTAACGTATAGTTCTTTTGTTATAATTATTTTATAGGTAATTTAATTATTTTTTTTCATTTTGAAATTTTATCTAACTTATAAGCCAACTAACTATCAAAAAGAAAAACTTATAAGTCAATTCTCTTTTATTTGAGAACTATTGTGACATGAAACATGTCCACGAAAGATTAAATCGTATGCTAAGTTTGGAACAAATTAATTTCATAAAATTTTGTGGAATTCATTTACAATTCTATTTTTTTTTTGTGTTTAGAAGACAAAAAAAATTATTTTAATTCTAAGAATTAAAGTCTATGGAATTTAACATAACCAAACAATTCTTATCAAAATAGGTGTGATTTCCAAAATGAATTCATCAAAATTGTATAGACTTATTTTACATAACCAAATTACCCCTCCTCTCTCTCTCTCTCTCTCTCTCTCTCTCTCTCTCTCTCTCTCTTTCTCCCTCCTCCCCTCTCTCTCTCTCTCTCTCTCTCTCTCTCTATCCCTCCCTCTCAAAATATATTTAATTATTTAATATTAAATAATTAAATATTTAATCTATTTTAAATAATTATTTAAATGATTAATTTTTTGGATAATTACTTAATATGTTAAATAAATTTATCAACAGAATATGATTAAAAAATAAACAAAAAATATATTTTATATAACGTTATTGTAATGAATGGTATATTAAGAAATAGATTAAAATGAATTTTTAATTTTTAATTTGTTCCAAAAATGATTATGAGAAATTTAATTTAATTCATATTTTAAATAATAGTATATCAAACAAGATAATTCATTTGCATATGAAATTTATTTGTAAATGAATTCTAAATTTTGGATTCACTTGTTCTAAATTTACTAAATGTAGTGTTAAAGTCCAAGTAGAAGTTCAATAAATAAAGATCATTGATATTGTGGCGAGTAAAACTTAAAGAATAGGTAGTATAACATCCATTATCTACCTCTATAAATAGAAGTTTACTCCTCATTTTCCAAATAAGTGAATTATATTTAACATCACTCGTCAATTGGACTAAGAACTTACTTGAATGCTAAAAAAATAGATAAGAAGGACCTCCTAGGGTTGGTCCAGCGGTAGGGTAATGTCCCGTTTTCACAGCGGCCCGGGTTCGAGATTCACTCATCTCCCTATGACTGTACTGGATATCCCCGTGAGTTTATCTTGTCATTGGCTCCTAACAAGTGTCATGGTGACGTACCCTTTGGTTACCACTAAGTAAGCGAACATTCTGCGACGGAGAGTAATTCTTGCATGGTCACACCCAGTAGAGACGTAACCACCATCGGTAGCCCCGACTCCCCTTTTTCATTGAAAAAAAACAGACAAGAAGCGACTCTTTGTCCCTTCTCCTTGCAATATTTGTGGATCTAAAGAGTTAGGTGTTAATGAACGAGTAACTCAAGAGCACTGATGCACTAGAGCAAACACAAAAACTCAGGAGGTGCCTTAGCCTTAAAGCTTGAGTATCTTAGATGTTTATATCCTATATCTAATTTCTTGAAACTCAAAGACCACAAAACTCATTGATGTGTTTCCAATAAACTTTGTTGTGCTTATGTAACACCAATTAACGTTTGTCCGCAAGAATATATACAAAAAGCTATCTATCTATTAAGATCTTCATCATGATCCTCACAAAGTCCCAAACATTCATGTCCATCCTCAGGAAAACCAACATTTTCTAGTTCATTTAATTTATATAATAAAGACTTTTAATTATTTTAACGATAAACGAAACAAAATTCTGAATTTCTAGGTTTCTAATTTGACGTCCAATTAACACACCTACATTTTTTTTTATTTTTACGGAAAAGAATAAAATAAAGAACAAAAAGATAATTTTCATAACTAAATGCACACTAAGTTTAAGACAAGATATTTTGCAGCACAACTTTGGAACTGATGGCCTGGTACTAAAACAATTCGAGTGAAATGAAGAAATCAAGAAGCAGACTGATGGGATATCATATGAGGCCACTGTTCCATGGCGTCACTTGCATGGCTTTTTTTAGGGGTAAGAGCTAAAAATAATATCTAAGAATTTCCACAAATATATTTTCCCAAAAAATAACGTATAATAAAGATTGATTTCTAATTTTTCATTTGATTAATAAAGATTCACCATTACACTCCGATGAAGGTAAGTCCAGCTGAACTGACCGGTATAGTACTGTTTATCTGTTGAATTTGGACTAACTTAATTAGATATTAGATTGGTGGATAAGTGGGTAATTCTTTTATAAAAAAATACTCCACCCTATCAATTGAACCATTTATATCTATAGTTATAGATCTATCAATTATCAAATGTGTTTACGACAAAAAAAGGGGGTAATGTTAAAAAATAGGCAAAAAAACAAAAATTATTTCACAAATACATCAACATTTGAAAAACATATAAAAACTAGAAAACGGAATAAAATATTTAGAAATACAACAGTTTGACCGCACTTTGACTAAACCATTTAAGCCAATGAGAAAGAGTACAACCGGAGTACAGAGTACAACTACAGTACATGTGGAGTACAACCAGAGTATAAAGTAGTGTTATGAAGGCTCTGTTTGACCATCAAAGAACGAGTACATGTAGAGTACAACTCGAGTACAAATAATATTAATGAAGATTATGTTGATTAACAAAGACCGAGTACATGAGGAGTACAACTCCGAGTACATGTGGAGAACATCAAGAGTACATCTAGTATAATGACAAAAATAGAACTGTTTTGACTACTATAACCGAATACATATGGAGTACAACACGAGTACAAACACAGTGAGAACAAACCGAGTTATTTTTTAATTTTTTGTTTATTATTTGGATGAGGGCAAGATCGAGTACATGTGGAGTACAACCTGTTGACTTCGGTTTTGATGATGATGATTGCAAAACATCCATGAAAAATGCAAAATTGCAGACTTATTTATATATGGCTACAAAGCACTTAAAAGAGGATAAAAGTCACGTAGACCATGTGTTATGCGCATAGAAGAGGATACAGTGCTCGTAGATCATCAATTCCAGAAGGGAGTTAGCATCAGACATTGATCTACGCACTCAGACGTATGTGCAAGTCACGTTATATGGTGCAACATCTAAATTGGTTGCACAAGCATACAACGCATGTTGCAAGCTAATACAAATCACGTTGACGAGATTGAATGTGGACAAAGCCAAGACGCTTCTCGGGATTTGAATTTGAATATT
>CAODLS010618609.1:0-12195 GCA_948243855.1 Flueggea neowawraea
GGAATAATAATGAGATAAAATAATGCTTCATAATATTTATATATAAAATATAATCTGGATAGAATGTATTTGGGTCTAGGGCTTACACTAACAAAAAAAGCATTATAGTGGTTTTGCAATTTAGCTACGGACTTCTGTGCAACAAATCAAATATGTTTGAGCTTTTCCCTTAACAACTTTAATCCTCCCATTGTGGCCAATTTTTACCTTATATACTTCCGAGTACCAATATAGTACACAACTTGAGTAAAAAAGGATTATTGCGATTTTCCAATTTAACGACGGACTTTTGGGCAACAAATCACATACATTTTAGCACCTTCGTTGACAACTTTAATCCTCCCATGGCAGCCAATTTCGATCTTTTATGCTTGGAGTGTGGATATAGTACACAACTTTCGAAAAAAGGGATTATAGTGATTTTACAATTTAACAACAGACTTTTGCGCAACAAATCACATATGTTCCATGCTTGCGATGATGGATATAGTGCACAAGTTGGACAAAAAAAGTATTATAGTGATTTTCCTGTTTAACAGCACACTTTTGCGCAATAAATCAATTATGTTTTAGCACCATCCTTAACAACATCAAACCCACCATCACAACCAATTTCCATCTTTTATCATTGCGAGTATGGATATAGTGCACAAGTTGCGCAAAAAAGGATTGTAATGGTTTTATAATTAAACAACGGACTTTTGTGGTACAAATCACATATGTTTGAGCACCTCCCTTGACAACTTTAATCCTCCCATTAGGCCAATTTTAAACTTTTAAGCTTGTGAGTATGGATATAGTACACAAGTTGTGAAAAAAAGGATTATAGTCGTTTTCCAATTTAACAATGGACTTATGCGGAACAAATCATATATGATTGAGCGCCTCGCTTGACAACTTTAATCCTCCCGTTGCAGCCAAATTCTATCTTTTATGCTTGCAAGTACGAATATAGTATACAACTTGTGCAAAAAAGGATTATAGTGGTTTTACAATTTAACGACGGACTTTTCCACAGCAAATCACATATGTTTGAGCACCGTCCTTGACAACTTTAATCCTCCCATCACGGCCAACTTCGATCTTTTATGCTTGGGAGTATGGATATAGTACACAACTTCGCTCAAAAAATGGATTATAGTGATTTTATGATTTAACTATGAACTTTTGTGCAACAAATCACATGTGTTTGAGCTCATCTCTTGACAACCTCAATCCTCCCATTGCGACAAATCTTGAACTTTTATGGTTACGAGTAGGGATATGGTACAAAACTTGTGGAAAACAGGATTCTAGTTGTTTTCCAATTTAACAACGGACTTTTGCGAAACAAATCACATACTTTTCAACACACTCGTTGACAACTTTAATCCTCCAATGGCGGCCAATTTTGATCTTTTATGCTTTTGAGTGTGGAAATAGTACACAAATTGTGTATTAAAGGCTTGTTGTGGTTTTCCTATGTAATGACACACTTTTGCACAATAAATCAAGTATGTTTTAGTGCAATCCTTGATAACGTCAACCCACCATCACAACCGATTTCCATCTTTTTTCATTACGATGATGGATATAGTGCACAACTTGTGCAAAAAAAGGATTGTAGTGGTTTTACAATTAAACGGCAGACTTTTGTGGAATAAATCACATATGTTTGAGCACCTCCCTTGACAGCTTTAATCCTCTTATCTGGAAAATTTCAATCTTTTAAGCTTGCGAGTGTGGATATAGTACACAACTTGCACAAAAAATGATTATAGTGGTTTTCCAATTTAATGACAGAATTCTGCGCAACAAATTACATGCGTTTTAGCACCTTTGTTGACAACTTTAATGCTCCCATTGCGGCCAATTTTGATATTTTATGCTTGCGAGTGTGGATATATTATACAACTTGCGCAAAAAAGGATTGTAATGGATTTCCAATTTAGCGACGGACTTTTACGCAGTAAATCATGTTTGTTTTAGCACCTTCGTAGACAACCTCAATCCTCCCATCGCGTCCGGTTTCAAACATTTAGGCTTCCAAGTTTGGCTACAGTACACAATGTGCTCAAAAAGGGATTATATTGGTTTTCCTGTTTAGCAACACATTTTTTTTCAAGAAATCAAGTATGTTTAAACACCATCCTTGACAACATCAATCCTACCATCACTGCCAATTTCCATCTTTTATGATTGTGACTATGGATACAATGCACAACTTGCGCAAAAAAGGATTATAGTGCTTTTCCAATTTAACGACGGACTTATGCGCAACTTCCAACTTTTAAGCTTGCGAGTGTGGATATAGTACATAACTTTCGCTAGAAAGGATTATAGTGGTTTTCCAATTTAACGACAGACTTATGCGCAACAAATCACATACGATTTAGCACCTCCTTTGACAGCCTTCATCCTCCGATTGCAGCCAATTTCGATCTTTTATGCTTGCGAGTACAAATATAGTACATGTTACTTTTGTGCCCTAGTCCAATCATGTATACATTGTCATTTGGTTTATTTAATAAAAAAAGAGGCATTTTATTTCTATAAAATATTATATTTTTTATGAAGATAAAACTCCATGAATAGTTTACTCTTCCTTATGTCATCAAGTCCATGACTTCATAGTGAAACCATGAGGATAAAAGGAATACTATTCTAAATGTCCCTAATCGATTATTATCATGAGAATTATAATAAATTAAGGTTAATATGTTGCTAAGTGGATAATCATGTTTTACTGATTATGGATATGAGATATCAACTTCGAACATAGATGCATGTTGGGGAACATATATTGGACTGGTCTGCTATGAAAGCACTTCATGGATTGTTGTCACAAAGTAGCTTTCATGCAGTGGTGATGTTTGAGTCCTCTTAATGAAACTCACTGCCGACTCCTATATGAGGAATCACATGTTCGACTTAGTCAAATATTATCCGTAAAAGGGTAACAATAAAGGTTATGATTGGATATGTCATGAATCATATAGAAGAGTTATAGTGAGAGTGATGGATTTGTTCCTATTATGAAGAGTGATATCTCTAGGCCACTTGATGAGTAGTATCGTTGGAATGTATGCATACTTGAATGAATTGATAAAGGGGTTTATCAATGTCATTTGTTATATCTATATACTTGAAATCAAAAAATATGCTAATCAATATAAGGTTGACATGTGACCATGCCTTATGCTTAGATGAGATATCGGGTGACAAAAGGACTAAATATCAAACTGTGAAAGGTTAACTCGGATCACCGAAAACTACTTAATTTTGCGATAATGTATTACTGGATACTGCTAATGGACTTTGGGCCCCAACAGGTTTGGACCAAGCCCATTGCCAATTTTGAGTGGGCTTATTGTGTCACACACAAGAACGAATTAGATTGGTTACAAAGGTTCTCTCTTTATGGTGATTGAATTATTAAGTCGATTAATTTCATTAATCAATAATAATTCAGGATTTTATGATTTATGTGTTAAATAAGATTTAATACATGGCACATTAATGTAATAGGCTTTTAATATGAATCACCAAATATCATAGGTATAATTATTTAATTATGTGTGACATAATTTGGCCTATGTGTGTGATTTATTTTATGGTAATGTATCATATAATTAAAAGCTCAATAACATTAAATAAACCCATGTGAATTTTGGCACAATAAAGCTAAAAAGGGGAGGGAGAAATTCGGTTTTCTCTTCTTATTTTTTAGGAATCACTTTCCTTGTATGACAAGGAGAATTTCGGCACATGCATTTACTAATTAGGAGCCTATGACTAATTAGGAGTTTTATTCTTATGTGGCAAGGCAATTAAAACCCTAATTTGTATGTCACGTAATCAATTAGGAAGTGTTTATTCTTGTGGGACAAGAAAGGCAAACCATAGTATGACTAAACAAGGAATTCGACACTCCTACTAGAATAGGAAGAGACCGAATTCTTAGAGGACAAGGAAAGGGAAAATCTGGCCCTATTGTTCACCTATTTAGGTCCCCTCATATGCCTATAAATAGGGTTGCACTCCTTGCTATTTCCAAAAAAGGAAAAGCCGAATTAGTGTGTACCACTTTCAAAGAGAGAAAATTTTGTGAGTCTTAGAATAGTGATTCTAAACCCTAAACCGAACGATCAAACTTTGGATCAAATGTATATCTTCTAACCCTAATCATATATGTTGATGTGCATGGGTCCTTGGGTGAATTCAAGACATAAATTTTGTTATTTTTGCTGCAATGTTTACTTATGAATGTTATAAACGAGCCGCGAATTCAAACAGTACACAACTTGCGTAAAAAAAGTATTACAGTGGTTTTCCAATTTAGCGACGGACTTTTGTGGAACAAATCACATACCTTTTAGCACCTTCCTTGACAAGTTTGATGCTCCATTGCAGCCAGTTTTGATCTTTCATGCTTACGATTATCAATATATTACACAACTTGTGCAAAAAAGGATTAGAATAGTTTTCCAATTGAACGACATACTTTTGTGTAAGAAATCACGTATGTTTTATCACCTTCTTTGGCAACCTTAATCCTCCTATCGCGGCCAGTTTAAATCATTTATGCTTCTGAGTTTGGATACAATTCACAATGTGCACAAAATTGGATTATACTGGTTTTCCTGTTTAACAACGCATTTTTGCACAATAAATCAAGTATGTTTTAGCACCATTCTTGTTAACATCAATCCCACCACCATGGCCAATTTAGATCTTTTATGTTTGCGAGTATGGATACAGTACACAACTTGCGCAAAAAATGATTATAATGGTTTGCAATTTAACAATGCACTTTTGTGCCGCAAATCAAGCATGTTTTAGAACCATCGTTCACAACGTCAATCGCACCATGACGGCCAATTTCAATCTTTTATGCTTGGGAGTATGGATATAGTACACAAATTGCGCCAAAAAGGATTATTGTGGTTTTACAATTTAACGATGGAGTTTTGGGCATCAAATCACATATGTTTGAGCACCACCATTGACAACATAAATCCTCCCATCGTGGCCAATTTTGTTCAAATATGCTTGCGAGTAGGGATACATTACATAATTTGCGCAAAAACGGATTACAGTGGTTTTCATATTTAATGACACACTTTTGCGCATAAAATCAAGAATGTTTTAGCACCACTTTTGACAACGTCAATCTCACCATCGTGGAAAATTTTGATCTTTTATGCTTGCGAGTATGGATATAGTACACAAGTTGCACAAAAAAACATTATAGTGGTTTTACAATATAAGGGCGGACTTTTGCGCAAGAAATCACTTATGTTTGAACGCCTCCCTTGACAACTTTAATCTTCCCACCGCGGCCAATTTCAATCTTTTATGCTTGTGAATACAGACATAGAAATTTAATGACGGACTTTTGCGGATCAAATCACATGCTTTTGAGCACCTTTCTTGACCACTTTAATCCTCCCATTGCAGCCAATTTCGATCTTTTATGCTTGCGAGTGTGAATATAGTACATAACTTGCGCAAAAAAGGATTAATGTGGTTTTCCAATTTAATGATTGACTTTTGTGCAACAAATCACATACATTTGAGCACCTTGCTTGACAACTTTAATCCTATCACTGCATGAAATTTTGATCTTTTATGCTTGCGAGCATGGATACAGTACACAACATGAGCAAAAAAGGATTGTAGTGGTTTTTCGTTTTAATGATGCAAGTTTGCACAATAATCATGTATGTTTTAGCACCATCCTTAACCACATAAATCCTACCATCACGACAAATTTTGAGCTTTTATACTTGGGAGTACGGATATATTGCACAACTTGCACAAAAAAGGATTACAATGGTTTTACAATTTAACGATGGACTTTTGTGCAACAAATCACATATGTTGGAGCACCCCCCTTGGCAACTTAAATCGTCCCATCGCTGCAAATTTCGATCTTTTATGCTTGCGAGTAGGGATATAGTACACAACTTGCGCAAAACGGATTATATGGATTTCCCTATTTAACAACTCACTTTTGTACAGCAAATCAAGTATGTTCTAGCACCATCCTTTGCAAGATCAATCCCACCATCACGGCCAAATTCAATCTTTTGTGCTTGCGAGTGTGGATATAGCATGAAAGTTGTGCAAGAAAGCATTATAGTGGTTTTACAATTTAACGATGGACTTTTGTACAACAAATCACATATGTTTGAGTGCCTCCATTGACAACTTTAGTACTCCCATCACAACCAACTTCGATGTTTTATGCTTGCGAGTAAGGATACAGTACACAACTTGCTCAAAAAAAGATTATAGTGGTTTTGCAATTTAACGTCAGGTTTTTGCGCAACAAATCCCATACATTTAATCCTCCCATTGCAACCAATTTTGATCTTTTATGCTTGCGAGTATGGATATGGTACACAACTTGTGCAAAAAAAAGATTATTATGGTTTTCCAGATTAATGACAGAATTTTGCGCAACAAATAACTTATGTTTTTTTACCTTCATTGACAACATTATTCCTCCCATTGTGGCCAGTTTCGATCATTTATGCATGTGAGTTTCGATACGGTTCACAATGAGCGCAAAAAAAGATTATAGTGGTTTTCTAGCTTAGCGATGCACTTTTTGGGAACAAATCAAGATTGTTTTAGCACCATCCTTGACAACGTCAATCCCACCATCACGTCCAATCTCGATCGTTTATGTATACGAATATGGATATAGTACACAACTTGCGCAGAAAAGGATTATAGTGTTTTTAAAATTTAACAATTTACTTTTGCGCAACAAATCACATATGTTTCAGCACCTCCCTTGACAACATTAATCCTCCAATAGCGGCCAATTTCGATCTTTTATGCTTGCGATTATGGATATAGCACACAACTTGCGCAAAAAATTATTATAGTGGCTTTCCAATTTAATGACATAATTTTGCGCAACCAATCACATACATTTCAGCACCTTCCTTGACAACTTTAATCCACCCATTGCGTCCAATTTCGATCTTATATGCTTGCGAGTACGGACATAGTACACAACTTGCGTAAAAATAATTATAGTGGCTTTCCAATTTAACATCAGACTTTTGAAAACCAAATCACATACATTTGAGCACCTTCCTTGACAACTTTAATCCTCCCATTGTGGCCAATTTCGATATTTTATAAATGCGAGTGTGGATATAGTACACAACTTACACAAAAAATATAGTATGTTTTAACGCCTATCTTGAAATCCTCATTCCTCCCATCGTGGCTAGTTTCGATCTTTTATGCTTGCAAGTTTGGATACAGTATACAACGTCCACAAAAAAGGATTATAATGGTTTCCCTGTTTAACGCGACAATTTTGCAAAATAAATTAGGATTTGTTTTAGCACCATCCTTGACAATGTCAATCCCACCATCACAGCCAATTTCAATCTTTTATGCTTGCGAGTATGGATATAGTGCACAACTTGCAAAGAAAAGGATTATAGTGGTTTTACAATTTAACGAAGAACTTTTTCTCAACAAATTACATATGTTTGAACAGCTCCCTTGACAACTTTAGTCATCCGATCGCGGCCAATTTCGATCTTTTATGCTTGCGAGTATGGATTATAGTACACAACTTGCCCTAAAAAAGGGATTATAGTGGTTTTACAATTTAACGACAGACTTCTTTACAACAAATCACATATGTTTGAGCACCTTCCTTGACAAATTTAATCCGCAGATCACGGAAAATTTTGATCACTTATACTTGCAAGTAGGAATATAGTACACAACTTGCACAAACATGGATTGTAGTGGTTTACCAATTTAACGACGGAGTTTTGTAGAACAAATCACATACATTTGAGCACCTCCCTTGACAACTTTAATCCTCTGATCGAGGCCAATTTCAATCTTTTATGCTTGCGAGTATGGATATAGCACACAACTTGCACAAAATAGGATTATAGTGGTTTTCCACTTTACTGATGGACTTTTGCACAACAAACCACATACATTTGAGCACCTTCCTTGACAACCTTATTCCACCCATTGAGGCAAATTTTCATCTTCTATTCTTGAGAGTATCGATATAGCACACAACTTGTGTGACAAGGGACTATAGTGTTTTCCAGTTTAACAACGCAATTTTGCGCAATAAATCATGCTTGTTTTAGCACCATCCTTGACAACGTCAATCCCACCTTCACGGCAAATTTCAATCTTTTATGCTTATGAGTATGGAAATTGTACCCAACTTGCGCAAAACAGGATTACAGTGGTTTTACAATTTAACGGCTCCCTTTTACTCAACAAATCACATTTGTTTGAGTACCTTCTGTGACAAATTTAATCCCCCCATTTGCGGCCAATTTCAATCTTTTATACTTCCGAGTATGGATATAGTACACAAATTTCGAAAAAAGGGATTATAATGGTTTTCCTGTTTAACGACACAATTTTGCGCATTAAATGATGTATTTTTTAGCACCATCCTTTACAATGTCAATCCCGCCATCACGGCCAATTTCGATCTTTTATGCTTACGAGTATGGATATAATACACAACTTGTGTGGAAAATGATTATAGTGGTTTTACAATTTAACAATGTACTTTTGCACAACAAATCACATGTGTTTCAGCACCTTCCTCTAGAACTTTAATCCTCCCATCGTGACCAATTTCGATCTTTTATGCTTGCAAGTTTTGATATAGTACACAACGTGTGCAAAAAGGATTGTAGTGGTTTTCCTGTTTAACAACGAATTTTTGTGCAATAAATGAAGTATGGTGCCTATTTAGATTTTTTACGCTTGCGAGTATGGATATCATACATAACTTGAAAAAGCATTATAGTGGTTTTTATGTTTAACGATGCACTTTTGCTTAAGAAATCAAGTAGGATATATTGGACAAGTTGCGCAAAAAAGGATTACGGTCAATCCCACAATCACGGGCAATTTCGATATTTTATGCTTGCGAGTATGGATATATTGCACAAGTTGCGCAAAAAAGGATTATAGTAATTTTCCAATTTAGCGACAGACTTTTGCAGAACAAATCACATACGTTTAAGCATCTTCCTTGACAACTTTAATCCTCTCATTGCAGGCAATTACGATCTTTTATGCTTGCGACTATGGATATAATACTCAACTTGCGAAAAAAGGATTAAAGTGGTTTCCCAATTTAATGATGGAATTTTGCGCAATAAATCACATACGTTTGAGCACCTTCCTTGACAACTTTAATCCTCCCATTGTGGCCCATTTCGATATTTTATGCTTGCAAGCATGGATATAATACACAACTAGCACAAAAATTGATTGTAGTGGTTTTCCTATTTAACGGCGCAACTTTTTGCAGTAAATCATGTATGCTTTAGCACCATCTTTCACAGCGTCAACCCACCATCACAACCAATTTTAATCTTTTAAGATTGCGAGTATGGATTCTATACACAACTTGCGCAAGAAAGGATTACAGTGTTTTACAATTTAACGATGGACTTTTGTGCAACAAATTACATATGCTTAAGCACCTCCCTTGACAACTTTAATCCTCCCATTGCGGCCAATTTCGATCTTTTATGCTTGTGAGTACGGACATAGTACATAACTTGCGCAAAAAAACATTATAGTGCTTTTCCAACTTAACGTCCAACTTTTATGCAACAATCCAATACATTCGTGAACCTTTCTTAACTATTTTAATCCTCCCATTGCAGCCAATTTCAATCTTTTATGCTTGCGAGTATGGATATAATACACAACTTGCACAAAAAAAAAGATTATTTTGGTTTTCCAATTTAACGACGGACTTTTGCACGACAAATCACATATGTTTTAGCACCTTCCTTGACAACCTTCTTCCTCCCATAGTGGCCAGTTTAAATCTTTTACGCTTGCAAGTTTGGATACAGTACACAACGGGCATAAAAAAGGATTATAGTGGTTTTCTTGTTTAACCACGTACTTTTGCAGAATTGACAACGCCAATCCCACCATCACAACCAATTTCGATCTTTTATGCGTGCAAGTATGGATATAGTATACAACTTGCGCAGAAAAGGATTATAGTGCTTTTACAATTTAATGACAGACTTTTGCGTAGCAAATCACATATGTTTGAGCACCTCCCTGGACAACTTTGATCCTCTGATCGACGCCAATTTTGATCTTTTATGCTTGCGAGTATGGATATAGCATAGAACTTGTACAAAAAAGGATTATAGTGGTTTTACAATTTAACGACTGAGTTTTACGCAACAAATCACATTTGTTTGAGCACCTTCTGTGAAAAATTCAATCCTCCCATTGCGGCCAATTTTGATCTCTTATACTTGCGAGTATAGATATGGTACACAACTTGTGCAAAAACGGATTATAATGGTTTTCCTGTTTAGCGACGTAATTTTGCGCAACAAATGATGTGTTTTTTAGCACCATCCTTTACAATGTCAATCCCACCATCACGATCAATTTCGATCTTTTATGCTTAGGAGTATGGATACAATACACAACTTGTGCACAAAATGATTATAGTGGTTTTACAATTTAACGATGTACTTTTGCACAACAAATGACATATGTTTTGACACCTTCCTTGAGAACTTTAATCCTCCCATCGCGGCCAATTTCGATCTTTTATTCTTGCATGTTTTGATACAGTACACAAGGTGTGCAACAAAGGATTGTAATGGTTTTCCTATTTAAGAACGAATTGTTGCACAATAAATCAAGTGTGGTGCCAATTTTGGTTTTTTACACTTGCAAGCATGGATATCGTGCATAACTTGTGTAAAAAAAGCATTATGTTTACATAGAAATAAAATGCCTCTTTATTATTAAATAAACCGAAATAATAATGTTTACATGATTGGGCTAGGGCCCAAAACTAACAATCTCCCACTTGCACTAGTCCCAATCAGGAATGAACCTAATACCTAAAGACCTGATATGTCATTCATGTTTCGGTTCTGGTAGAGCCTTTGTCAAGGGATATGTCGTATTGTCATTGGTATCTACCCTGCATATCTTGACATCTCCTCTTTCGACTATCTCTCAAATGAGGTGAAAACGTCTAAGTATGTGTTTCGTTCTCTGATGTGATCTGGGCTCTTTGGCTTGAGCAATAGCCCCATTGTTATCACAAAATAAGTCTACTAGGTTTGCTATGCTTGGGAGAACATCCAAACCAGTAATGAACTTCTTGAGCCAAACAGCTTCCTTTGCTGCGTCTGACGCAGCTATATACTCAGACTCTGTAGTAGAATCAGCCACGGTGTCTTGCTTGGAGCTTATCCAACTGACTACACCTCCATTCAAACAAAACACATAGCCAGATTGCGATTTAAAGTCATCTTGGTCAGACTAAAAACTTGCATCAGTGTAACCACTTAGGACTAGTTCTCCTTCTTGTCCTCCGTAGACTAAGAAAGCATCCTTAGTTCTTCTTAAGTACTTAACAATATTCTTCACTGCGGTCCAATGACTTTCATCTAGATCGGATTGGAATCTACTAGTAATGCTTAGAGCATATGCGACATCAGGGCGTGTACAAAGCATGGCATACATGATGGATCTAATCGCAGAAGCATATGAAATCCTATTCATGCAATCTCTGGCTTGTCTTGTTGAAAGATACTCAGTCTTGCTCAATGGTTTTCCAAGAACCATGGGAATCATTCCTTTCTTGTAATTAAGCATGCTAAACCTCTTTAGCACCTTATCTATGTACACACTTTGAGTTAGTCCAATTATCATTTTGGATCTATCTCTATAGATTTGTATCCCTAGGATACGTGAGGCTTCACCTAAGTCTTATATTGCAAAACATTTTCCAAACCAAGTCTTGACACTCTGCAAGGTTGGAATATCATTTCCAATGATCAAGATATCGTCAACATATAGTACTATGAACACTATTGCACTCCCACTAACCTTCTTGTATACACAAGGCCCATCTTCATTCTTGATGAATCCAATCTCTTTGACTGCTTCATCAAAATGAAGATTCCAACTTCAAGATGCTTGTTTCAATCCATTAATGGATTTTTGAAGCTTGTATACCCTTTTAGAGTTCTTAGGATCGACAAAACCCTTGGGTTGTGTCATGTACACATCCTCAAGCAGATTTCCATTTAGGAAAGCTGTTTTGACATCCATTTGTCATATCTCATAGTCATAATATGTTGCTATGGAAAGAAGAATTCTAATGGATTTAAGCATGACAACTGGTGAAAA
>CAODLS010618622.1:0-11748 GCA_948243855.1 Flueggea neowawraea
TCCATTCTGACTACTGTAGGGTTATGAGGTTTTGTATTTGATTTTGATATTATGTTTTGCGATTAGATCGCTTTGTATATATTTGTATATATGATATTTTGATATATCTTTATGATATATATATATATATATATATATATATATATATATGTTAGTTTTTGATAAATGTTTTAAATAAATGAATGAGTATGAATTTTAGATCTCTGATGCTTGTGCGATATGGACCGGGCTTCCATAGACGGTTCATCTCGTACGCCGCTCATGGTCCCGAGAAATGGGTCGTGACAAAAATATTGTATGCCTCCAAACAAAGAAGTTTGGTAGAAAACCTGCTATGCCAAACTCCTATATGCTAGTCATTCTCAAACAAGCCAACAAATACCCCTCGAGAGGTAGTCGAGTGATGAAAATATGTTGTTCTCAGTGTGAAATTATGGGTTCGAATCCACTCAAACTTACTCTCACAATGTTGAGTTGATCATGCCTCTACTTCTCGTCCTCGATGAGGTACTACGATGACTATACTTGTGCACGGACCAAAGTTCGTTGCCGGTGTCAGTTATGGCTCTCGAAAACATTCCGTAGCAGAGATGTTTATTCGCCTGCATGGTCACGCCCAATGAAAGTATGCTACCTACTGGTCGCCTCCAACTTTTTTTTTCAGAAAAAAAAAAAAACAAAGCCAACAAATCAAATTTAAAGATTAAAATTAAACCTGAACAATAAAAAAGTATTGTTTTCTGAGCCAAAAACGTGCATTAAATAACAAACCCCTACCCCGCCACTTAGTAATAAAAAAAATTACGAACAAAACAGAGAGTCCATTAATTACTCCCGAACTAGATTTAGCACCATCAAACAACACTGAAGCAGCCACCAATATCGGCGGCATGGGAAACAAATACAAGGAGATAATCTCAACACTTCCAAGCATCAACGAGAGCAATGGCCAAGTGTTGTACTTGCACCAACTCTTCTGGAACACAGCAGTGTATCTGGAGGGAGTGATGCAAGTACAAGATCACTTCAAAGTTCAAACCACAACCAACAGATATCTTTCTCTGCACTCTTCCGAAAAGCCGTATAACATGGCTTAAGGCTCTAGCAGCGGCCATTTTCACACGAAAAAATTTGGGAGATCCTTCACATCCTTTGTCCACAAAACTGTCGCATGAAATTGTACCCTTTATGGATATTGACTTGTTTCCTGAACATGTTCGTGTTCGAGACCCTGAAATTCCTCTTCTTTGCACACACCTTCCCTATGCTAAATTACCGAAGTCGATCATAGACTCAGATTGCAAGTTCATTTACTTGTGGAGGGACCCGAAAGACGTGTTCGTTTCATCCTGGCATTTCCAACATGCAGTTACGAATTTTGACATAAACGGTGCTACTTTGGACGAGGAATTTGAGATGCATTGCAATGGGACGAATTACTACGGGCCCTTTTGGGACCATATTTTGGGTTACTGGAAAGCAAGCTTGGAGTTTCCGGAGAAGATAATGTTTTTAAAGTACGAAGATTTGAAGGATGATGCTGCCAGTAATGTAAAAAAAATGGCTGAATTCATGGGGTATCCAATCACACCGGAGGACGAGGAAAAAGGGGTGGTTGTAAAAATTGTAGAGTTGTGTAGTTTCAATAACATGGCAAAGGTGAACACAAGTGGTCAATATCTGATGAGTCGCATAGCCACTGTGGATAATAAATCATTTTTCAGGAAAGGGCAGAAGGGAGATTGGAAAAATCTTTTGACGTGGGAGATGGGTGCCAGATTGGACCAAATTACTACAGAAAAGTTTAGCTGTTCTGGTTTGAGCTTCGAATCTAAAAGTTGAGTTCAAGAAACTGATATTGATTTAGTTTGAGTGGCGAGGACGAAAAAATGTTGTTTTTGAATAATAATTGGATTTGCAATTTGGCTTGCTGCATTCAGCAAAATCTGTATTTCATTATTTCCCCTGTTTCAGCTGTTACTTGTCCGTGCACGAAATTATTCAGTTTCTTTCAGGTTATTTCTTCTTGCAGTTTTTAAGGTTTCAGTGTTCTCTTATTTATTTTCTGTGCGGAACGCATATGAAGTCTGCGGAAACGGAAAACAACAAGAAGAAATGCGGTCTTTCGTAGTTTCATACAAGTCTCTGTCTTCTCTATCATCAAGTCTAGTGTCATTTTCAACGATTCTGCCACTTTCTTCACCATGATTCCATCATCACTGTATCTTCCACCATCATTTTCCGAGTCTTTTCATTGTCACATCTTCCGGTCACTCAGATAAACGTTTGAGCTTAGTCTCTTTATTGTATGTGCCATTGTCTTCCTTGTAACGATCACTGCCCTTTTATTAGGAAAACAGACGATAGAAGAATGCAGAAATAAATAAGAGCAATCACATAAGAATACAAGATTTATATGGTTCAATAAATTCTATCTACGTTCACGGACAGAGAGCTAGTAATTCTATTATTCCTGAGTCAAACAAGCTACAAAACTTACAACGGCGTTCAAAATGCTTACAAGATTGTTGCCAAGCCACTTATTTATAGTTTACAATAAATATAAACCAAATTAGAGCAACCCAAACCCTAACTCACGTCCTAGACCCATCAGAAATGAAGACACAGTCGCAAGTGATAAGAGACGCTCGTAGTTGCCATTACAAGGCCTTGAATCACGTCCCTGTGTTGAGTAAAACTGGAGCATCACATTACACGGCCTGGGACACGACTGTGTCTTAGGTAGGGATGGCAATTTATACCCTACCCGACGGGTACCGTCCCTACCCGTACCCAGTCAACGAGGGTATTACCCGCTTTGACTAGGTATGAGTACGGGCACGGGTAATACTCGCATTTTACTGTACGGGTATAGGTAGGGTATGGATATAGAAAAAGCATACCCGTACTCGTACCCTTACCCGTTGGGTAATATTCGTACCCGTGTCCGTTACCCATTATTCATACCCACTACATATATATAATACATATGTATACACATAGATATGCATATATATATGTATACTTACATGTATATACATATATATATATGTGTATACATGTATATACATCTATATACATGTATATACATATATATATATACATACACACATGTATTATATATATACACACACATATGTATTATATATATGTATATCCCACTGCAAATTTGTTTTTCAGGAAAATTTGTCTAATTAAGATTGCTTTGAATCAGTGGTTGTTGGATTATGATGAGATAATTATCAGGATGACCGATAAAATGTTAGAAAAGTTAGATAAGTATTGGGGCGAGGTTCATAAGATTATGGGTATTGCTTCTATGTTAGATCCTTGTTATAAATTTTCTTTGCTTGAGTTTTATTTTCCAAAATTATTTGGGTCAGAAACTTCTTATCATATTGAGGAAGTTAGGAACCTTTTACATGACTTGTTAAAGGTGTATGACAAGACTAAAATTGTAAAAAGTTCTACAGAAGTCTTAAATGATTATAGCTCATCTACTCTTGAATTTGACGATAGTGATCTAATGTCATTCATACAAAGTAAGAAAAAGACTAAGGTGACAATTATGACAGAATTAGATCATTATCTTGAAGATGAAATTCTACCGCATTCAAATGATTTTGATATTCTTATGTGGTGGAAGACAAATGGGGTGAAGTATCCGACATTGCAATCAATTGCTAGAGATATACTTGCTATTCCTGTGTCGACTGTTGCTTCTGAATCTACATTTAGCTTGAGTGGTAAGCTTGTGAGTGCTCATCGTAGTCTCCTCCACCCAAAAACAATTGAAGCATTAATGTGTGCTCAAAGTTGGTTGTGAAATTCTACAGGTAACAATTTGTTTAAGTTTTATAAAAATAGTTGTATATTTATGCATTTGCAATAACTTATTTAATTTTATTGTAGGTATATTCAACGGTATCTCTGATGAGCATAACACTTATTTTGATGATATAGAAGATGACCTAGAGATTTTAGGTATTATATTTTATATTATTTATTGATATTAATAATTATTTCAAGTAATTTTTTGATTTATTTTTAATGTGTGTATTATTTTATTACAGAGTCAACTACAACAAATGATTGATTGACCAACAAATCAAGCATGATAGTTTAAGAACAATATTTTTTTGTCTAACTTTATTTTGATCAAATATATGTTGGTATATTATTATCACAAACATAACTAGTACATATTTTGCTGTAATATTTTTTTCACAGTAAAAGACTAGAACTAAGAGTTATAATTTAGAGGTTGCAATGAGAATGCTGAAAACACTCCTCATCTTTATCCTTGTATAAAATTTTAGACTATAATTTTTGTATAAATTTTCCATCAAGTGACAACTTATCACTTTCCTATTTTATTAATTACATTCGATTGCAAATTATAGTTTTTATATTATGTTGTGTAAATATAATATTGCATATTATCTTGTATATTTTTTTAATCTATTGTTTTAAATTGATGATATTTTATTTTTTTAAATTAATTAATTAAATTTAAACAAATGAGTACTCTACGAGTAAACAAATACCTTATGAGTAGAATACGAATAATAATTTTTATCACTCATATAAATACAAATAAAATATAAATACATAATATAAATTACGTATTCAAATAAAAGTAAATATCTACCCGTTGTCATCCCTGGACTCCACAGGTTGTGACTTTTCGATCCTTCCACACCACAGTCCACACTAATTTACAAATTGGTACAAGCCGCCCTCGATAAAATAATAGTATCAGATAAAGTATTGATTAAAATAATATTTCAGCAACGACCAAATTAGCAACATGTAAATCTATATAATGAGCCATCAATTATGGTGACACTAGCAATTAATTTAATTATCCTTGCCCCCTTCTTCACTCAAATTTGAGCCCCAAAAGTCCCAACAACCGTCTCTTATGGGCTGGGGTAAATCTTCTTTTTTCTCAATTATGCATGCAATCATATATTGAATCATATATTTAATATTATTTAAATAAATCTAATACGTACTACGATTTTATAAAGCCCTAAATGTTGCAATAATAGAACGAAGTAAGTTTTTTTTTAACCTTTCCTGAGTATGTAGTTTTTTGGGAAAAAGAAAAGAGATGCTCGGTTTTATAGATTAAATGTTAGAGAGTAGATTAAAATAGATTGCTAAATTCTATAGTGAAATAAGTAAAGACACAAGTTTGTATTTTAAAAATCACAATATGTTTTTTTTAACTGAAATACACGTTTCACAATCAACTCAAAATGGATACAATCGAGGCTAAAGTCGAAGAGAAGGCAGCATCAAAAGGCCCTCTCCAGACCTTAAAACAATACAAAACACAATTTGTTTGTTTAGCTTAATGCTGTTTTATGTTGCTACGTCATACCGGATGCCGATATACCTTTTCAATGAACAAAAAAAAACAGGAGTTAATGCCAATATAAAAATGAACTTTTTATATTGTTATAGAATTGTCATTGGAACTCACTTATGAGTAATATTTGGTGTCTTTATTCAAGACAAGATCTCTTGTCATGAATGGATATTGGTTACAAAATTATTCGTACCTTTAGGAGTGTTTTAGTAAACTCGCAGCAATAGTATTTCGTAAATAGAATACAATTGGGACAAGAAAATTTATATATATAAAGGCACATATTTTCCCTATCACTTATAACAAAATAAAAAAAAAACTCGATTTTCTGCCTGGTTAACGGAGGCATATGACATGGCCATGCGTATGTAGCTTGAACACCACTTTTCCTATTTTTCACGCCAAAATCATCCAATTCTGACAGCACTTCCTATATCATCACCTGAAAGATAAGAAACCACAAAAGCAACACAAAATGCAGAAGGAATAACAATTTGGACATGTAAACTGATGCAAAACAAACATTAGAACATACTAAAAATACACACTAATTATTGAATCATGTGTGATCAACATTAAGATCCTTATAAATTTTGATGATGAACAAAAGAATTGAAGATGAACAAAAGCCAAGACTTGGAGTAAATCACAAAAGACAGCTCGGAGTTGATAAGGCACTGGAAGAGCTTAACGTACGCAAGCCACATGTTAACGTACGCATGGCATGGTCATACCGTATGTAAGGTTTTTTTTAACGTACGTAAGGAGCATCAGAATGAAAACAAAATCTACTGGATTGCTCTGGACCAAGAATAACATATGTTAATGTTTTATTGTTAACTGGAGAAAATGATGCTCAACGTACGTAAGAACATCTATAATGTACGTTAGGGCATTCCAAAAGGCTGAAATTGCATTAAATGCACTTCAACAACTATTTGCTTTACTCCAATGATCATATGACATGAAAAGGCTATAAATATATTAAGAAAAGACAGATAAATGTGTGGAACAATATATGCAAATATTGTGCTAACACTCTTATCAATTTATACTAACAAAAACATTAACGATCAAGTTAGAGAGAAAATCAAAAGCATCAAGCTCATACACCAAACTCTAACATAGTGCTTCAATATTTTTAAACTCTTTGTATACACTTTGGGTGTGCAAAATGTTTCTTGTGAACCTAAGAAAACAACATTGTGAGGGCTTTAGAGGTGTGATCCAGGAATCAACCTTGTATTGGTCTTAGAGGTGTGAGCCGCAATCAACCTTGTTGTAAGGCTTTGTTGGATTGAGCCGGAATCAATCATCGTTATAGTGAATTAGAGAAATACTAAGTGGGAACTTAGGTGGTGCACGTAGGCATGGTTAGCCAAACCACTATAAATAGTTGTGTTCGTTTTCTGTCTTCCTTACTCTTACAACTCCATTAGTGTTGGAATTCATAACTAAAATATGACATTCATACAAGGATAATACAATGAAAATAATAATAATTTTTATCCTAAAATTCCATCAATGATCAATGCATATCGACATACACGATTAGGGTTAGCATATTTTACCTTAAAATCCAATGCTAGTGTGTATATGGCCGAATGGTTATTGGTGTAGCTTTTAGTAATGGAAATATGAATCTCCTTTCCTTTACGTTACTTTTGAGCGAACGTGCCTAAAGGTATCCACACGAACAAACTCACTTGAATTGGTGTGGTGTACTAGCACTAAGAATTTCTATCTACACTCACGAATTTTTCTGTCTCATTTTGATGTGTAAAATTCGGCCAAGCCCTCAAAATTGGATTAGAAATTCGGCCATGAGTTATGCACATATATATAGAGATGTGTGAAACCTTAGTTTAAGTGCACTAGATTCGTACATATGTGTCCTATAAGTATAAGGATGACTTAGCCATGCTAAGACTCTTATTTATCTATTTAATGAATAAATAAATGAACAATTCCCTATTTTAAAATATGTGTGCTGAAATTCCTAAGATAAAAAGGACTAGGTTTCATTTTCCTTGTCATACAATTATCAAGACTCCTTATTGATTAAGTGTTTTAATCAACTTGATTAAATAAGACTTAGTCAACATTTGACCTAGTCAACTTTTGACCTAGTCAACCTAGTGTATGTGCAGAATTTCTATAGGCTTATTAATGTCATTGGACTTTTAATTATTTGATACATTATCGTTAAAAAAATCACTCCCTTATTAATCTATATGGGCCGAATTATTATGTCACACATAATAATATGCCCAAAAATATCATAAGAATTAATTTAAACTAAAAATCCATTACATTAATGGATAATATCTTATATTATTTTTTATGACATAAATAATAAAATCCTAAATTATTAATGATTAATCAAATAGATCATCATTATAATTTAATTACCATGAGAGAAAATATTTGTGAAGCAATTCAATTCGTTGTTGTGTGTGACCCAATAGGCCCACTCAAAAATGACAATGAGCCTTGTCTTAAAACTTGAGCATAAAGTCCATAAGCGGTATCTAGTAATATATTATGACAACCCAAAATCGAATGTCATCGGTAATCTGAGTTAACCTTTCACAGTTTGACATTTAGTAAAACATGATTATCCACTTAGCAACATACTAATCTTAATTCATTATCACTCCCATGATAACAATCGATTATGGACATTTAGAATAATATTTTTTTTTATCTTAGGATTCTACTATCAAGTCAGACTTGATGACATAAGGAAGAATAAACTATTCATGGAGGTTTTATCTTCATAAAACATAGTATAATATTTCATAGATATGAAATGAAATGTTTCGTTATTAATTGACAAATCGAATGAAAATGTACATAAATGATTGGACTAGGGCACTAAAACTAACAGTTAGAAGCAACACCGAAAATTCTCCAATACTAACACTCGTCCTCTCATCACCCAACCCTCTAACCAATTCCAAATAGCTCCTTAGAACATTTTACATGGTTTGGTGAGTGGAAAATTAAAGTTTAGTGACCTATATTGTAGAAATTTAAAAATTTTAGTGATCATGAGTGAAGTTAACTGATATATGCTAAATTTACACATTAATTTAAGCAAGAATGCATCTATTTTTATCCTTTAAATCATGACTTTGTGGTGAAATTCTTATGATGTTTGTGATGATTGTAGGATGATGTAATTTGGAGGAAAATTAGTGGAAAAAGGAGAAAAAGAAATGCAAAATGGAAAGGCTTCAAATAATCACATTAAAACTTGAAGAAAATGAAGGATTGTTGAGAGAAGGGCCACGACAGTGGCATGCAAATTAAGGGCATTGTGATGGACGAAGATCACCATGGCCATGGTAGAATTGTGCCATGGCCAACCACCACGGCTGCGGTGGTATGGAAAATGGCACCTTTTTCTCAACAAAAGTTGCCACGGTTGTGGCACTCCTGCAGCTCAAAACTCACATGTAATGGAAAGAAACAAAGCAAGTGGGGACCAAGGCACAAAGCAAGGGCATATTTGGGACATTCTTGCTAGGGTTTGTAGGGGACCAAGAGGGCTATAAATACCCTTTTTCCACACCATTTTTGGAAAACTTGGACACAAACATTAAACAAAATAATCATTCTCTTATCAATTTCCAAGGAAGATTCAAGCCATTGAAGATGAGAGAGAAGAGGATTGAAGAGGTCTTTCATCACCTATTGAAGAGAAGCTTTATTGTTCCTTTTTATTCTTCTTTTCTTTATTTAGAAACATGCTTAGGAATTCAATTTCTTGTCTTATATTTTATTTTCTAAACATGTTAGCTTAAACCCTTGTTAGAGTAATAAAGATGTAAACCTTATATTGATGTTGTTTAATGGATGATTATTAATGGGTATTGTGTTTTTATTGTTAAATTTATTGTTATTGATGCCGTTATTGCTAAATATATTGATGGTGATTGATTTTATGACTTGTTGATTATTGAATGATGTTGTACTTAGCTACCACAATGTTATTTTTGACATGCCTAAGTGATGAATTGAAAAATAAAGTTTAGATTAGTTCTACAAGCATAAAACTTGTATGGTTTAGGATAAATATATACCTATGCCTACAAGGTGTTCTATAAAATTCTCCAATGGACCTAATGGGCCTAACTTGGCTGGGTGAGGCTGAAAGGACCATCCTAGGAAGAATAGGTATGAGTCGAGTGACCTTGAAAGAGGCATTGATTAGTCTTGAGGAGAGAATACTCACATCCATTTGTTAAAACCCAATTTATTCAATTAAGCAACTAGATCCTTGATTTTATCTCAAAAGCCTTAACGTTTTCCTATTATTGAGTACTTGTGTTTAATTTCTTGCATGCTTTTATTTTCAAAACCCAAAAAATGACAACTTGATGCTTTTATTTATTTTTGCTCTCTCATTTGACCACAATTAGACACGTTTCTTGTGGAGACAATATCCGAGGAATACTCCTTTGGTTTTTATTACTACAATCGATTCTAGTGCGCTTGCTAGAGCTCGATCAAGTTTTTGGCACCATTGCTAGGGAACGGCGTTCTTTTTGTGGTCATTTTTATTTTTGTTTTTGTTTACTAACTTGTTTGTTTCTTTTGAACTTGTAGATAGTTATGCTTTTGAGATGCACTAGGAGCTTTAAAAATCAAGAAGTTATTCCTTTGATCCCTGAGACTGAAAAGGTTTTAGGGAAAATCGAGCTAAGCAAAGAAGAGCAAGGATATAAGGGAATTCTATACCTCGAGGTGATGTTGACGAAGCTAGAGTTTAGCAAGTTTAACGAGGTGTTCATGGGAACCAATTACCTGGTCGAATAAATATGAGGGAGATACAAAGGCTAAAAATTGGAGCATCCCCCTCATGCATTAGATTGAGCCCTATTGAGTTCGGTTTCATGATGATGAATGCAAAACACCCATGAAGAGGTGCAAAGTTGCAAATCTACTGATTCATGGCCACAAACCGCATAAAAGAGTAAGCTACGCATGTAGGACATATGGTATGCATGTTGAAGACTGTGTCGTGCACGTAGAATATTCATTCCAAAAAGTATCAGGTGTTGTTCTACGCACGCAAAAAGTGGTGCTATGCACGTAGACGAGAAAGTGTCCAGATGAGCTAAACGTATGATGATGATGGCATGTTGAAGAAAGCAATAATGCTCGTAGAAGGATAAGAGTGCAAACCCTGAAGAGGAGTATTACGCACATAGTAAGGTGTACTATGCACATAAATGAGCTACATATAAGAACAAATACAAGACGATCCTCGGGAATTCAAATCAAATATTCCTAACATGCTGACGTAGAATTCAAGGTGAAATCTTTGAAGAAGCTTGATTTATGCACGTAGTACCGGTATTACGCACGTAAGATGAGGATGTGTTGTACAAACTGACAAAGTTAAGACGCTCTTAGGGCTTTGAATTTCAAATATTATCTGGCAAGTCACGTGAAGAATCAATGGTGCAATCCTAAACAAAACTGGTTACGCACGTAACAAACCACTAGGCAAAAATGACATATTATTGAAATTAAAACAAGGCACATAGCACACTTGGTTCTATGCACGCAGATCAAGTCAGTACACACGTAGAACCGGCATAAGGCACGTAGATACCAATCTATTCAAGGCAGTGGCTACTGGGTTCAAAGCTATGCTTTGCACATAAAACTCATTTGGAACAAGGTACTACGCATTTAAATGGTTGCTACGCATGTAGTATGTAGTGACGTCATTACTGGACAAAATTCTCTACTCTCTCAAAATGGCTACTTCGAGGCTCCAACGACTATATTCTTACAAGTGGCTATAAATAGACGTTGCATAGTAGAAGAGAAATAAGAGATACCCTTACTAAGAATTGCTATTCATTTTATCTCTCTTCTCTACCTTTCAAACACATTTGAGCTATTTACTTGCAATTGTATTTATGGGTTTGTGTGAGCTTCAAATCAATTATACTCTTGGGTTAAATTTGTAGCAAGCAAAGGTTGTTTGCTTGGGGTAGATAGATTTGCTTGTTGTGCCTTAGAAAAACAAGAGTGGTTGTTAGTGGGCCTTAGAAAACTAGTGTTCAGTTTGCTAGTTGAGCCCGCAAAAACTAATGGTTAAGATTCTCTAGTTGAGCCCGCAAAAATTAGGAGAATGGTTTTCTTGTTGAGCCCGTAAAAACAAGGTGTAACGTTTTGCTTGTTGATCCCACAAAAACAAGTTGTGTAAACAGTTTCCTTTCACTCGGAAGTGAGGAAGATAGTGGATTAAAATTCTCTAATGGATCTAGAGGAATGGACGTAGGTCTAAGAGGACCGAACCACTATAAATTGGATTTTTCATCTCTTCCCTTAGTCTCTCTCATTTACTT
>CAODLS010618642.1:0-11191 GCA_948243855.1 Flueggea neowawraea
AGACTATATCAATTTAAGAAAAATCTAAATTTTGAAAATATCAAACCCAAAATTAAGCTCGCGTCATGCGCACTAGTTTAATTAGAACTGATTCACACCTTTGAAAGTAATATAAAGGAGATTAATTCGAAACGATGATAACCCATCACCTTGTATATATTAAATTAGAGAATATAAGGATAAGGAGAACTATTCGCAGATAGGATACAAGTATGATTATACCTCGTCTTTACCTTATTATTACCTAGAGTTGTAAAAATCAAACCGGAACCGACGAACCGAATCGGAATCGAACCGGTCAAAATCGAAATCGAACTAAAACCAGAACCGGCCGACTAAAATAGACGGTTTACGGTTTAGGTTCCGATTTCTCGTTTTAAAAACCGTCTAACCGCCGGTTCACTGAATCGTTGGAACCGCCGGTTCTAACCGTTGTAACCGGCGGTTCCAACTGTTATTTTCTTTTCTTTTATTTTTATTTTTATTTTCTTTTTATTTTTTCAACTCTATAAATACCCTACCCCATTCTTATCAATTTTACACCATTTTTTATCTCTCAATCTCTTCTACACTCTCTCAAAAATTCATTTTTCTATAAATTATTATTATTAATTACTAATAGAATAGTTAATTTATTTAAAAATTATTAAAAAAAATCTTTGGAATAAAATGTATTATTGGTATTATAGTTAATTATTGAATATAACAAAATTTACAAACCAATTGACGGAATAAAATAACGGATTAAAAACAAAATAAAAAGAAAAAGAAAACATAAAACCGAACCGGAACCGAAACCGAACCGGCGGTTAAACCGGTCAAAACTGAAACCGAAATCGAACCGAACCGAAACCGCATCAAACCGTGAAAACCACGGTTCGGTTCCGGTTCCTATATTTGACAAACCGGAACCTTCTAAATAGTCCAGAGTAGGTTTCAGAATTTAGGCCCATAATTTATCACCTTATGCCATTTAGAATAAATATTAATACTAAGATTCTCACTTTGAGACTCAAAAGGTTCCATAAGACCTTTGTCCCTAGAGAGGCTCAACCATGATATTGCGTTTGTGGTTCACAAGTCTTTCACTTTCACTTCCTACAAGATCACAGACATGGCGACATTAGCACTGAAACTTAATCCCCAGAAGGTTTATGATAAGTTGAATAGGAGTTACTATCTATTGTCTTCCTGAAATTTAGTTTTCAACAAGAAGATGGATTGATAGGATTCGAGTGATTATATTTTACTGAATTTTTTAAAGTTTAAAGGAGGAGAAGCTTTCGTCACTTTATAGTCCTTGATAGTTAAATATATTTTTCTAAATTGAAATATGTTCAAATTTGTTAAATATGTTATATTTTAATTAAATGTATAAAATGAAAATTTCCAAATTGCTGTGATAAGAAAGCATATTAACAGTAATCATCGTTAGGATATTGCTTATGTAATACGATAAATTTAATGTAAGAAATAAACAGACATAAAATCAGAAGCTGGCTAAATAATAAGACACATGATTTGTTCTGAATATGAAATATAAACATTTTAAAGCTGTTATAAAAGCTTTTACATCAAAAACAAAAAATAAAACACTAAAATTAATTAATACGTTTGAAAATAAAAACGTCATTTTTTAGCCAAAATGGAGAAGAAATTTGAAACTCTATTTATCATAACACTTATAAATATCAAGATGTAGAGAATTTTTTTTTAGATATTTTTATTTTTTTTCTTAATTTTAAAATACTATAATTATTAGATAATTAATTAATTTTTTTAAATGAATTTAAAATTATTAGAATAAGTATTTATTCAGATAAATATTTGCCTTTATTTGTATTTAATAATATAAATATATTCAAATTATAAAAAAAATTAAAAATATTTGATTAATTTTTTTATTATATAATTTTATTTTTTTTCTTATTTCATCTAATAAAAATTAACTTCTAAAATTTAAAATTATATATTTATATTAAAAAATAATTTAATTATAAATAAAAATAACTCAATAATATTCAAAGCACGTACACAAAACTCTAAAAGAAAAATACTATCCAAGTCTTGAACTGAAGAAAAGCAAAAGCCAAGAATACACAGTCAGTCCTTTATGTTGCAAAGCCTCCCCAAACCCCAATCATCAGGCAAAGCACAGATTCCCTCTCTCCCCTTCCAAACTCTTTCCAACCAAACACACACTGTACTCTCCGGCCAAAAACCCTGCAATGGACCTGCTCCGATCCAATCTCTCTCGGGTTCGGATCCCCGAACCCACCAATCGCATCTACAAGCACGAGTGTTGCGTCTCCTACGACACTCCGGTACTAATTTCAAATAATTTTCTCTTTCTTGAGAAAATTTGTGTTGCTCTGCTTCCATATTGCAGTGCTTTTTTTTTTGTCGCTTGTTAATTCATTGTCGTTTTGTTAGCTTGATTGATTGTTGGGAAGCTTATGTTTCTGTGTTGTTAAATATTTGGTGGTGGATTTCAGAGATCTGAAGGAGGGTTGTTTGTGGATATGAACACGTTTCTTGCGTTTGGGAAGGATTTTGTGGGTTGGAACTATGAGAAGACTGGGAACCCGGTGTATTTGCATATAAAGCAGACGAAGAAGTTGGTTCCAGAAGATGGACCGTCCAAAAAACCCACATTGTTGGCAATTGGTATGTGCGTATTGACTAAAAGAGTCTTAGCATTGGTTTGCGTTGATGCTTAAGTGTAAGATGTGATATATGTGTGGAATGAGTACGTTCTGTGTATTGAACAACTGTTTTAGAGATTTCTGCTATTCGTTCTTATTTGGTGATCGTGTTACTAGAAACAGTGGTTGATGAAGTATAAGGTTTTACTTTATGTTTGCGGATGTGTAGGTGTTGAAGGGGGATTTGACAACAACGAACCGGAATATGAAGAAAGTTGCAGTATCGTCATATTGCCTGATTTTGTTACTTTTTCATTTCCCTCGGTGGAGTTGCCAGAGAAGGTGCACTTTTAGTTTCTCGGCCTGTATTTTCTTCTCATTCATTGTTCAAAGATTTTTTTCTGTTGTGGTTAAGATCTTTGCTTGAATTTTATCTTTTTGGGGGTGTTGTAGGTAAGGTTGGCTGTTGATGGCATTTTAATGGCTGAAGGTGTTGAGCGGAAAGAGCAACTGGCTGCTTGGGCTGCTGATAAGAAGAAAGATAGTGCATATGCTATGGATTTACAACAGGTTAACAATGGTGTTACTGTACCTCCATCTAGATGGAAATGTGCAAAGTGTGATAAAACAGAAAACTTATGGTTGAATCTTTCTGATGGAATGATACTGTGTGGGCGAAGAAATTGGGATGGAAGTGGTGGTAACGACCATGCTGTTGAGCACTACAAGGAGACAGGCTATCCTCTTGCTGTAAAGCTTGGGACAATTACTGCTGATCTGGAAGCAGCAGGTAATACTAGCATGTTCAGGCATTAAATATTTTCCTGACTATGATAATAATAATCTCATATCTTAATGTGAAATTTATGTGCTTTTGTTCCTAAGGAGAACATTGAAAACCTACAATTTTGTATTTTTTTTGCATGATTTTTGATAATAATTTTAAGCCTTTATGATTGGCCAATATTCTTTTTAGGCTATAGATGTCCTTCATTGTTGTCTTCTGTTTTTGCTAACGTTTTCTTAGATTTTTTTTTTATGAATCTAAAAGGCTCTGCATGTATATAGCTTTTTCTTTTTGAAAAAAAAAAGAACGAGGAAGAAAAGGAAAAAAATTAATGAAGGTTTTAACTATTTAATTGCTATCAATTATTGTTGAATTTTCCTGTTGATCGTTTCTTTTATGTTATTCAAATTAACTATCTTGACTGTATTGTGGCAGCTCAGATGTTTTCTCCTATCCTGAGGATGATACTGTTTTGGACCCTCTTTTGGCACAGCATCTGGCATTTTATGGCATTGATTTTTCGTCATTGCAGAAGGTAATGAATTTTAGTGCATTATTGTTAATATAGCAAATATTTTTGACTAATAGTTTATCATATATTTATTTTGACTATGAATTTGCTTTTATTTGATTGCTATTTCAGGGTGTAGTCTTCCTTTCTTATATTTTCTGTGTGAATACAAAGCTCTGTTATTTCTGATGCATATTTGCTTTCTATTTTGGCGGTGTTGTTTTTTAACTTTGTTAGCTATTTGGTTTGAAATAATTGTTTTTGACATGGTTCTAATTCACGCTTACTATCTCTTTCCCTTAAAATTACTAATACTCTTTTTTCAGACAGAACTGACAACTGCCGAGAGGGAACTTGACCAAAATCTTAACTTTGATTGGAACCGGATTCAAGAAAGTGGGCAGGACTTGGAGCCAATAAATGGACCTGGGTACACAGGACTTGTGAACCTTGGAAACAGGTTAAGTTGGCCTTTCTAAAGTACTCCTAGGGCTAGGAGTGATTTTCTTTTGTTAGAATTTTTTTCCTCATATATTTTTTTTTCTTTTGCAGCTGCTATATGGCAGCGACAATGCAAGTTGTGTTCTCAACACGTTCCTTTCAATCTCGGTTAGTTTGCATGATATTCTTGACTCTTCTATTTACAATAATCGAGTATGTGGACGGAAAATTAAGGATGTGGGAACTTGCCCATGATTTTGCTTGTTTATGATGTGGAGATTGGAATTGATTGTGCATTGAGCATATAGCAACTTTAGTTCAGGCATCCTAATCAATCTTGTTCCTTACTTTGTTAGATACTACATGAACCAAAGCTTAAGAAAGGCATTTGAGATGGCTCCTGCTGATCCAACCGTCGACTTAAATATGCAGTTGTGAGTACCATGAATTCTGTGTAATTTTTGTTTTTCTCTTTTTTGAAATTGTGTAATATTTAATCTTTTTTTATGTTGTTTTCATTATACGTACAATTTTCTGTTAAAATATCTTTTTTTTTTTTAATTTTTTACGTTTGTGCATGAATGGTTCGCTTGTACTTGGCAGAACAAAACTTGGCCATGGTTTGCTATCTGGAAAATACTCAGTTCCAGCGTTGGAGGTAAGGACATTCTAGAAATATTATGTCCTGTATAGTGTTGCTTTTCTTCTTTTTTTTTTTTTTTTTAAGGTTTTCATTTTCTTTTTGTATTTCCTAATAGAAAGGTGATGCTGAGAATGATGCAACTTCAACAAGTGACGTAAGCTTTCTTTCAGAACTTTCCAATCTTTTGATCAAGTCTGATAAAATGGGGATATTTGGATCAATTGATTTGCTGATGAATGATCTGATTTGGTTTTCCTTAGGATCTAGAAATTTTTGAAGTTACTTGGATTTTGTGATCCTAATCCTGCCTGCCTCCAGGCTCACATACATTATTGTGAAGCTTAATTTTTTTTTCTTACACTTTTAGGCCTGGATATGTACTAGTTTCCACTGCAGTATTATGCAATTTTTATTTGTTACCTGATGCCTATTAATTTTTCTCTGTTTTTTTTTTGTTTTTCTGGTCCATCTTTTCTAAATATCAGAAACAAGAAGGAATAACTCCTCATATGTTCAAGGCTGTTATTGCTGCTAGCCATCCTGAATTCTCTTCTATGAGGCAACAGGTATATGTTCGATTGATCATGCACTGTTCTTTTTTGTGGAAAGTTGATGATGATTGCTTCTGACACAGTTGCTTGACATATTCTAGGTTACATCAAAATGGAAATAGTATAGTAGGTAATTAAACGGATGCCTAAAAGATGCCATATAAAGGCAACAGAGTGAAAGTTCTTAGAACAATATGTTCCTTTAAAGTCAAATCCATTTAGTCTTTTCATGCTTTATGTTTGTGTATGAAAATAGCTTCTATTAGTAATACTCTGCTTTATTATCAAATAGCATAGAGATGCTTTTTAAGGCAGCTAGGAGAAGGAAATAAATCTTTGATGAATTCACTTTTAGATTATTGAACAGTTGGAAACATGTAGATGGTACCATTATCCAGTGTTTCAATGACTGTAGTATAGGTTGATTAAGGGGATGCACCATGTAGTTGTGGTAGTCTCTAGAGTCATTCGTTGGTGTCAACACTTAACATACAGGCATTTCTGTTGGTCTGGGTTGATTACTTGTTTGTTCACTGTCTAATGAAATTCTTGTAGGATGCACTGGAATTTTTTCTTCACTTTCTTGACCAAGTTGAACGTGTTAATGGTGCAAAAACTGTGCTGGATCCAGCAAGGAGCTTTAAGTTTGGCATTGAAGATCGTATCATGTGTATGTCTGGAAAAGTCACTTATAATAGAAGGCATGACTACATTCTTTCTCTGAATATTCCACTGCATGAAGCAACTAATAAGGGTAAAGTAATTTTTTGTCCATGCTTTCATTTTGAGCAACATACCTCTTGACATTTATGTGCTAACTGATTATTGGTCATTCAGAAGAAGTAGAAGCCTTCCACAAATTGAAAGCTGAAAAGAGTTCAGAAGGAAAGGATGTGTAAGTACAATCAATTAGTGTCTTCTTTCTCTCAGAACTTTTGCTTAAATGCTGAGTCCTTGCAGATCCAGTGATGACATTGTGCGCCCAAGGGTACCTCTAGAAGCATGCTTGGCTAACTTTTCAGCACCAGAGGAGATACAAGATTTTTATAGCACTGCCTTGAAGGCTAGGACAACAGCACTGAAGTAAGATTCTTGAGCTATATGATCGTAATGGAATATTGTGTAAAGTGGGAGAATGATTCGAGGTTTGTATTGATATTGTCTCTCTCTTTCCTGCTGCAGGACATCTGGTCTAACTTCATTTCCCGATTATTTGGTCTTGCACATGAAGAAATTTGTACTGGAGGCAGGCTGGGTGCCGAAAAAGCTCGGTAATATACTTTATTTCCTTGATCACTTGTTTTGTGCTTTTTTTTTTTGAAAAAAATTGTAATCAATACATTTTACTGTATACTTTTTTTCCAGATGTATACATAGATGTTCCTGATATTATAGATATTAGCCACATGAGAAGCAAGGGTCTTCAACCAGGGGAAGAGTTGTTACCAGATGGTGGTATGTGCTACAGCTTACTATTTCTTTGTTCTTTTCTTATATTTTGTTTAAAAAGAACAAGTTGAAGTTTTATGCTTCATTCTTGTGCTAGGATATTGCATTTTATGGTAGCCAGGGATTGCATTGATTTTTTTAATTATGGTACATATTGATGAAGAGGAGGAATAGCCGAAGAGGGGTGTGGTGTTGGGTTGTTTAGGAAAAGAACATGGCCTCCATAAATGTAGAATCCAGTGCTTGTTTGCAATTATGATATCTTTGTGCATTCCTGCCAAATTATTGCCTCCATTTCTTCTATAAGAAAGCATGATCATTGGTGTAATGATTCATACTGAGATCATCAGTCTAATGTTTCATACTGAGAATGTTATATCTGGCTATGGGTGCAGTTAATATACTTGCTTATTCTTTGTTGGTCAATATAGTTGCTTGCTCCATTGTGTAAGTTCATTGCGTGTGTGATAATAGTCGCATGTTGGATTGTTAAGGTCATTGGATGTCTGCTTGTGCTTTCATTCCCCTTAAGATGAAGGAAGCTCTTGGAACCTTTTTTTTTTTCGGTATTTGGTGGTGTTTCTCTTATGAAACTTGCAACTGCTCTTTCTATACTGTATTTATAACGCAGTCCCTGAAGATGAAATGGAAACCAATAAGCCTGTGGCAAATGAAGATATTGTTGCACAGCTTGTCTCAATGGGTTTCAGCCATCTACACTGTGAGAAAGCTGCTATTAATACTTCAAATGTGGGTGTGGAAGAGGCAATGAATTGGTTGCTTTCTCACATGGATGACCCAGGTATTTAAAGTGTACCTTCACATTGATGAAATCCTGAGTGTTGATGAAAAAAAAAGAAAAGAAACTTCTGTTAATTTCTGGTATCCAGGTGTGGTTATTTTGCAGTGATTCATATGGTTTACATGTGTTCAGATATAGATGCTCCTATCTCCCAAGGGGCACAAAGCATTGAAGTCGATCAATCAAAAGTTGATACTTTGATCTCATTTGGTTTTCAAGAAGAAATTGCTCGGAAGGCTCTCAAGGCCTCGGTACCTTTTTTCAGTTGCCATAATTTTTTTTCTGACATACCAGGGTGCATGTGAAAATGCATTCTACAAATTGTTTAAAATTTTGACATCTCTAGAATGTGTATTTGAAAGGGTGGTGACATTGAGAAAGCTACAGATTGGATATTTAACAGTCCGGATGCTTCTGCTTCATCAGATATGGATGCTACCACATCAACCTCTACAGCTGCTCCAAAGGATGCCGCATTGCCTGATGGAGGAGGAAGTTAGTTTTCTAACACTTATTCTAGTCTCTTTGCATCTTGATCCTATAAATTTAGACAAAATGATAACGTTTTAGCAACTGTAGTTACTTTTTTAAGTTAATTATTTGCTGTGTTGGTGCAGGATACAAGCTTTTTGGGATTGTGAGCCACATCGGAACATCAACCCAATGCGGGCATTATGTTGCGCACATCCTCAAAGATGGGAGATGGGTGATTTTCAACGACAAGAAGGTGGGAATTTCTGTTAACCCCCCTAAGGACATGGGTTATTTATACTTCTTTGAAAGGCTAGATAGTTGAAATGTACTATGCTACTCTCAACTTCTTAGCTCAGATAGGAAAGTAGGACCATAGCCGCAACTTGTGCGGATTTATGTTTAAATTTAGAGTTGAATCAACAGTTTTAATTTCGAGGCTTATATCATGCATAGCATTTTTAATGCTTGTGTTTTCATTTAAAAACATGATTTTTCAGATTTTTCGGATTTGATTTAATGTTTTGAAAGTAGTGTAGCTACTTGGTTATTTCGAGTAGCTTTCATTTACTATTATATGTTCTTTATCGTCTTGTATCTGTAACTATGTTGAGCAAGGTTTTACGATGGAGGCGATCAAATATGTTTGTTCTCAGAAGAAATTCCATAATTAGTTAGATTGATTTATGTCAAATATTTGTGGTGTTTCTTTCCAAACAAAGCAGTATCTAAGGCACGATCAATTGATATTTAAATAAACTTGCACCTTATTAATTTTATTTGAGTTCTGCAATAGAAGGAAGTCAGAATTGGTTTCCAACGGTCAGTAGTTTAGCGAAAAAAAATGGATACATACACACCGACGCCGGAACCTTGAAGTATGTTTCGGCAAGCTCGACTGTTTTGACGTACTGTGTTTGTTTATAGTAGATTTGATAAAAATAAATTATATAAGCAGATTGTATAGTAAATAGAGAAATCAATACTTTTTTAAATATAAATTGGTATACGATAATGATTTAGTCTCGAAGAGTCTTCAAATATCTTCAACAATTTTATTTCATTTTTTACTTTAAAAAGAAAACCTTCAACTTTAATTTATACTTCAACTTTAATTTATAATTTTGCTGAGAATATTAAAAGATTTTTATGATTAAAACACATATCTTACAGCTTTCTGCGATTTGTCTAAACTAACTATATTCTTGAGTGTTTTCAACAACATATGTTTTGAAATCGTTTCAAGAAGAAAAAACAGCCTTGTTTTTTTGACTAAGTATGTATTTAATGCAGTTTAAAAAACATATGTATTGAATATTTTTGTCAAAAAGCAACTAATCTACTCACATACTTTTAAATGGGAAAAATTTTCCTCCAAAATAAACATTATTTTAAATATTACTATAAAAACAAATATCTTATTTATTTTTTGTTGTGATTACTTGCCAACTATGATTATTTAATAAATAGTGTAAAATTACTATCATGCTAACAAAGACTTTCTAATTTTTTATTAAATATTCTTTTGACTTTATTATATTTTAATTTAATTAAAAAGTCATAATTTACTTCTCAGCAAGTAGAAAGAAGAAAATATCATTTTTATCCAATAGAATCTGTCTGAGCCTTGGAGATTACAGACAAATAGGCATATAATATACCAATATGCACACTTAAATCTGGTGATGCTAAAATCTTTTTCAACATTAAATAGTTGAGTCCTATTTTCAACGAAAATCAGTGAAACCCTAAATTAAAAAAGTAGAAATATAATATACCATTTGTTCTATCAAAACTAATGATTAATAATAACATGTTAAATTCCCTAAAAAAATAGTAAGTTAATTCTTTACATATTAAATTGTAACAGTTAAGACCATTAATGGCCAATAATAGTAGCTGAAAAATTAAAAAAAAATGTACATACATTCTTTTTTCAAGAAATAATGTGCATATATGCCGATCAAATTACAAATATAATAATTAATTAATTTGACAAACTTATATCATGAAGATCAGTATCTTCTAGTGACATGAAAATTTTGTCAATATAGCTTCACTTCAAAACATTAATCTTCTCGACAATATCTTAGATATAGCCATTAACATCCAGGCGATTTGGCATGTCAAACATCAAAATGTTACTACAATAACTGTCCCTCTCATCTTCAGTGCTACCATTGACATAAGTTGTTGACGAAGAATTCAAGGGAGTGGTGCTGGATGAGGGTGTTGATAGAAGTGAGCTATAACTCAATTTTGGTAGATTTTCAAATTGAACATTAATAATGTTTTGAACATCATCATGATAAACACAATTTGCCATCAAATCTTCTCCAACTCTAAGAGGCTCCTCATTTATTTTCCATGAACTAGTTTGGCACCCAAGGCTAGTATTAGTGGTGTTGTTACAAACTTGCTTCAAATGAGTTTGAATGAATTGGTTTTGGGTTCTAAGTTGATCACTTGGGTCTGAATAAGAGTCGACCTGATTCTGAAACTGTTGGTTCGATTGTAAGTACTGAATCTGATCTCGAATTTGGGTGGTTCCATGTGGGTTTTCTTCAAAATCTTTGTTGCTAACATCTTTAGGCCTATCACGTTGAAGATTGGGCGGGTTTGACAAGAGAGAAGTCGCCATGTTCAAGAAGCTAGGGTTCAACATGGTCGAACCAACATTAGGGAAACTTGGAATATTGTTAAGTTGAGAAGAGTTGTGGTGGTGAAGAGTGGTGTTGAGGAGAGAGTAGAGTTGGAGAATATCAAGTCTTGGTTTATGAGTCACAGGATCAATCCCCATTCTCAATAGTCTCTTCTTGATGTGAGTGTTCCAATAATTTTTGATTTCATTGTCAGTCCTTCCAGGCAAATGAGCAGCAATTGCGGACCAC